>MJUU01038694.1:86639-140162 GCA_002080025.1 Modiolus philippinarum | reverse complement strand
TGACTGTAGGACAAATACCATGACAATCGTCTCAGTGAAGGATAAAAAAGGCATAAAAATGAACCCCATTTGTGGTCTGATAAAGAAAATCAAAGATAAAGTCAATTTTTACATCTCTGTCCAAGTTATTTTTTATTTACAGAAGATAGCATATGAATGGTCAGAGAGTAGATGTATTTTAGAAAATGTAGCAAAAGAGGAAAACATATGAATGGGCAGAGAGCAGATATATTTCAGAAAATGTAGCAAAAGTGTGTTTTTCAAGTGTACATTAGAAGTTGATGGGGTATTGATATGGAAATCTAGCTGATATAAAATATTATTTTTATTGTATATTTTCAGCGTATGAGTATTGCGGAAACAAGCCTGCCGACATTGTTTTCTTATTAGACTCTTCTAACAGTATATATTCACAAGATTACAAGAGACAAATCAACTTTGTCGCAAGTGTTACAAATATGTTTACAATTGGTAAGAATGCTACCAGAGTTGGACTGGTTGCTTATAGTCATGATATTAAAGAACATTTTGGTTTGGACACATACACAAATAAAGACGATTTGCTTTCTGCCATCTATAAAGCCAGACAATATACAGGTTATACGACCAATACAAGAATGGCCATCAGATACGCNTAGGTTTTCAAAAAACGTTTTTTGAAAACCTACGGCTTTTTGCCATATCAACTACTCCTGTTTTGTAATCCAACATCACCAATTAAAAATTGAAATTTTGCACTTAGCGACAGTTCCATAAAATTAGTTTGACAGTCACTATTTATTTGAAAAGTAAAGTTAAATAAGCCATCGAATTGTTTAAGAATATCTTCGAGGGCAGTACATTCCAACAAAAAGTGTTCCAGATCCTCGCTTGCTCCGGTTTTGCACATTAAAAAAAGATCATTTTCAACCATGTTCATTCGCGATAAAAATTTACGAAGTGGAGTCGTTTTGGTTCTAGCTAATAATTCTTATCTAGACATCCGAAAGTCGTTTCCACTAAGATAAGGCTGCTTTCCTATGCTAACATGGAAGTGCTGGTATAAATCCAGACTACTTTTTGACTGAACCTCCAAAATAAGACTTTGTCTTCCAGCCGATCCAAAATATTTGTTTAAATTATCATTACTTAAAGTTTCCAACGAGTTACCCGCTGGAATAATTTCGGACATAATTTCAGTATTTAATTTCTGGTAATTCCAGACATTTTCCTTTAGACGTACCATTTCATTAAATACTTATGGTGGCTTTGAGTTGTTATTGCTCCCCTTAGGGTCGTTGTCTCTTTGACACATTCCCCGTTTCCCTTCTTTTTCTTATTGCTTACATAGGCGCTCGTTGGATAATGCAGATAGGCGTTTAAATTATATATTTTTTTGCCTGTTAATATATGTCGAAAGAGGTTCCCAACCTAATTCCAAAAGTAAAGCAGATCGGGGGATGTTAAGTTTCGTGTGCAATACAATTTTACCAACCTTGTATTTCCAACTATCCAAAGCATCCCTACTTCTTTTGGAAAGTGGCATCCACACTGCACATGCATGGGCGAGGGAGGGTCTAATCACCGAGTTCCACAGAGCATCCCCGAATTCGAAACATTTGAAATCCCCATGTTCCCCAAGCACACGAGTGATGTATTTTAAGTGTTTTCGGTCTTTTCCTTTAAATAGCTATCAACATGAAAGGTAGATTTCAAAGAACTAAACTGACGTAATAACCTAAGTATTTGAATTCATTTACAACATCGATAGTCTCATCATTTAACCTCCATTTATAACTTTTATTGATCTTATTGCCAATAGTCATAATTTTGGATTTTTTTCGGGTTAAAACGAAGATTCCACTTCTTCGCCAAATTTACGGAGATATTTAAAAGCTTTTGTAGTTCTTCTGCCGAGGATGCAAATAAAACAACATCGTCAGCAAAAAGAAGACATTGCAAAATTTGAGATGAAATATTGACGCCAATTTTACTCTCTTTTAACATTTTGACTAAATCATTCATCAGGACTGAAAAAAGCTTAGGGGACATAACACATCCTTGCTTCACACCGTATTCCTGATCAAACCAATCAGATTCGACATCTCCAAAAACAACTTTGTTCTGGACATTTTTATATATCTTTTGAACTAATCTCCAACATTTACCTTGAATACCACAATTCCATAAGTTTTCAAGAAGACCATCACGCCAAACTCGGTCGAAAGCTTTAGACAGACCTAAAAATGCAACATACATAGATTTTTTATATGTTTTAGCCAAAGAACAAATTCAATGTGAAGTAAAAATATGGTCTTCTATGCGTCTATTTTTCCTAAATGCTATGAAGTTGCTTAATAATGCCTTTATGCCATTCAATTGGTATTTCTGCGATGTCTGATATTACAGTGAACATATCAGTTAGCGTTCTTATTACCGTATCGCCACCGTATTTAAGGTGTTCGTTATGGATATCATCAACACCCGATGCTTTCGCTAACTGCAATGACTTTAGCGTCTCAGATATAGGTTGTCTAGTAAAAACAACAGAAAATGTGTTTTGTTCAACCCCTGTATCATTGTGCTTTTCAGCAACTTTTTGTATAATAAAATTTTTAAAATTTTGGTCTAGGGTGGAATCGACTCCAATATTGCCAAAATATGAGCCAAGACATCTTTTTACACCCTCTTTTTCTTCTATCATATCCTCATTACCAACGGGGTCGATAATCTGGCTAATTGTTTTGTTTTCTCTACGACCCCTAAGCAGATTCCAAAATGTCTTACTTCTGTTTTTATTACATTTGCCATCATTCCCAATGAGTTTCATCTTGTTTTGAAACTCCTTGCGTTTAATGGCATTCTGCAAAGCTTCCTTTCTCTTACGATAGAGACTGGAAATTTGCTTTCCAAGGTCATTATCAAAAGGCCTTTGTTTATTATGTAAATGTTGCAATCTTTTAGTATCACATCATATTAAAAATGTGTTTGCATCCGACATGTTTTGAACAATGAGAAAAACAGAATTCTATCTGGAAGTAGCTATCCCATCAATGCCCAATGTAGAAGACAAGGTACTTATTTTGTAATCTAATGACATATACGACCACAATCAAAGTGCTCCTTTGTAAACAATAATTTGCAAATAAAAATACGTTTAAATCAATTGAAACTGTCACTTGAGGTCATAAAAATGATAAATTTAAATAGCGGAAATCTAATATCCGAAGGTAATGTTAGGTTTTGCACACTAAGTTTGACCCTTATTTCAAGGTGTAATTTAAAATCAGATACACATAATAACGCATCGCTCCAATGTCATTCGACTCCCTAACAGTAATTTTAGTCAATGTTAAGATTACCCAATTTTCTTGTTTCAAGTTGTATACTCATTTTTTTTCAAAGTTTTTACCAGAGCTCAAAGCTCATACAACAGAAACAAAAACAACTAGCCCAGTCATTTAATTTCAGCTTCAGATATATAGATGCACTTTCTCTTGCTCTTAGTAAGAATTACCCAAATGAACTTGAATTTAAGGAGACAACCGATACACCAAACTCTGCTTCATACCTTGATCTTTTGTTATACATTGATGAACATCTATATCTAAAATATAGGCTGTATGACAAACGTAATGATTTTGACTGCCCAATTGTGAAGTTTCTTAACGGCAATATACCTACCTCCCTAGCGTATGGAGTTTATATTTCACAGCTGATTCGTTACTGTGGAGCTTTAGTTCATACAGTGACTTGGTAAAAAGAGCAAAAGCACTATCAAAGAAACTGCTAAGTCTGATAGATGTTCAGCCATTTTTTTACTATCATCCTTCAGGAATTCAATGGCCGTCACCACGACATCATAAATATAAAATGTCGGTTTCACAAATGAGAACAGACATTGTCAGCTAGGTTCACATCTTCCCGGATTTGACATTACTGATTTTGACTTTAGCTTGGATTGATCAACTGACAGTATGACGGGTGCTGTATACAGAGCAGGACAAGTTTAACCTCCCGGGGCACCTGTTGTCACTCTGTTTGTATGGACAAATCCATATTGGCCTAATTTAGGTCATATTGGTATGCTTTTGTATTTCGTACTGAATTGGCTGTTTTAAACATATCATGTCAAATAGACTTAATATGAAAAAGAAAGGAAATGGATTAAATGTCAAGGAGACAACATCCCATCTCCAGGTTAAAGCGACCCAAAACAATGTAATAAGTTGGAACTAAATACGCTTAACAAAAGTTTGATACATTTAGGAAAATTATAATGAACGTTGTTACAAGAATTGTGTTAAAATGCTGCTTTGTAATATTTGTCCTTTCTTTACAAATTTTCATCAAACTATAACAGCACGACGGTAGAAATAGGGTTTGCAAGTCTCTTCATTTCACATTCGAGAATTTACGATCGAATTACACCCGCCGAAAGATGACGTCTGTGGACTATGACGTTCAAAATTTTGTTCGAAACGTCATATATTTTTTGTGAAAATGCAACTTCCGGATACAATTCATAGACTTGGAATGTTCAAAATTGAACGGGACCTACAAATCCCATTTGGAATACTCTGGCTTTTTGGAAAAAACTAAAGATTGATAATTCCAATGACTTTTACACCGTCCAATTTCATTTGCCAACGTCATTAACAACAAAGATGTTGTTTCTCGATAAACGCTTCTTGCCCTTTAATACGCTACGAGTAAAAGAGTGCAGCATATGGTGACGTCAAATTCAGTAACAACATTGTTGTAAGCTCAAAGGATCGGAATTTTAAGAAATAGAAAGTTAATTTGGAGGAGTTTATGGATGTGTAAACGCAACCTTTCAGTCACAAACTTAACATAAAGTCCCTCGTACTTTATTCAGTTTGTGAGTGAGTCAGCCGCGTTTACACATTGATAAACCCCAAAATCACTTTTATGCCTATACTGTTAGTAAAGCTAAACCGGAAAATAGTTAAAAAGCCTGTTCATGTGCTTTATTCAAGATTCTGTTCATAATATGTACAAAAACAATGCAATTAAAGTATGATTGGTCAGCAATGTAAACCTGTAACTTGGAGTAATAATATTTATCTATGTTTTGTGAGTACTTTTAAAACCAATTAAATGAGTGTTCTTAGTTTGTCCCCATACCAGCTGCATGATATGGTCTATCAAGAAAAGCATAAATTTACAACAAAAAACATTAAGAAAATGCATTAAAATACCACTCCATAAAAGTACATCTACACACAAAGTACCAAATATGACATTCATGAAATATCATAGACGGTATTAGTTTCTTGTTTCAGAAAATCCGTCCGTACTCTTAGATCAAAGACAATTTACGGCTTGAATTATGAGTATGTCATTTTGATCTTAAAATAAGAAGACACTGTCTGAAACTATATCAACATTTAAAAACCATTTATGAGACTGCTGCATGATATATATATATATATATATAATATAACATCAGATAAGAACAAAGATATTGTACAAGATTCATGACTTTATTTACCCTGTATATAAAAACTAATGCCCATATCTATATCAAGTGAGGTATATTTATCCACCAAATAAAGAGTTATTCATATATCTATATCAGGTTGAGATGCACTGTAGTTAGTTAAATCATACCCATCACCTGGGATTTAGAT
The DNA here is from genome assembly GCA_002080025.1 of Modiolus philippinarum. Lineage (NCBI taxonomy): Eukaryota > Metazoa > Mollusca > Bivalvia > Mytilida > Modiolidae > Modiolus > Modiolus philippinarum. The sequence continues at coordinate 134,529 of MJUU01038694.1, read as the reverse complement.
TAACTTGTTTCAATGCTTGGCTTCAGTAAACCTTTTTATCAGGCTCTTATTATGATTTAATTGTTCTTTGTCTTTTTGAGAAAAATCTTAAACGCTTTAAAGTTTAATGGAATATGTCAAATAAAATACTTTGAATTCTGAATATTTTAAAAGTGCAGTTATACTTTTGCCCAAATCGTGCACTTAAGCAAAACAAAACAAGTCCATTTGTTCGTTTGTATGTCTTGAAAAATCATTGCAATTGACGATCTGTTTGTGTAGTATTTTTACAATGATAACACCCTTAAACAGATTTCATTTTTTGAAAAATAAAGTATCAAAACTGTACCTAACATCACTCACTGATGAGACATTAGTTGTCGAAATGTGCATATGCAGAAAGTAAATTCACAGTGACTTCGGTATTTAGTTATTTCCTCCTAGTTTCATTTTAGATTTCACCACAAGACCGGTCTAACAAAAGACTGTGATAACTGGTGTATGACAACAGATGGTTTCGGAAACCGCTCTTTTCACAAAATGTTTCAAAAGTTTGGTGTGTTGTCAAAAACGACAATTTCATAATGTCAACAGTGCAAATCACCATTGAACAATATTATATTTGAAAGAAATACGGTACGATATTTTAATTTGGCATCAAACTTGGACCATTAAGACTTTCCTGACAGATGTGCTGCTAGATTAAGTGTTTTCATTTTTCTTTTTTTTTGTCCCCTACTCGTGTGGTGTCCTTGTTTCTTAGTGTTTCCAATGTTGCCATTGTCAATGGATTGTTCGTTTTTTTGACTGACGATTCGGTTCTCATTTTCTTTACTTGTGAATTATCCTTTCATTTTCAGTAATCTTGATCATTATCTCTATCACATCTTCCCTTCCTTACTTTTGTTGTAAACGTTTGTTGTTTTTTTTTTTTTTTTTGACCATGCTACTTAAAATGTTTATATATACCTTCTTAATTTTTCTGATATATGTATATAAAGATGCCAGTTTAAGGGATTCGATTGATATATTTATTTTGATATCATGTGCTTTATGAATGTACCCCTCGTTTGTCAGTCTTTTACTTCGCAATTCAAATAAACTAAAAGTTCACGTGTCAGTACTGAGACTATAGGCTTATGCTTTTTAAATATCTACATGAAAATTTTAGATACATTTTATTTTTTTCAAAAATTATTTCTATTTTAAAAATACAGTTGTATTTTTGAAGTTGGGGTATATTGCTTTATATTCCGATTTACAGATGTAAGCCTGCTTTTGATTGGATGACGTTCCTTGAATGTCAACATTTATTCGGAAAACTGCCAGGTAATATAAGTTGTCATGGAAATTGACAACGTCATAACATGAAAACAACATGGTGAAATTGACAAGAGTTACATTTTTCGCAGATTTCATTTCACCAGGGCTGTTCATCGGAATATAAAGGTAATTCAGGTTACAGACGGGGTATATAGCGTGACATACCCTGGATGTAGACGGGGTATATAGCGTGACATACCCTGGATGTTTATTATATTTCCTTCGGCTTCGCCTCAGGAAATATAACTAAACATCCAGGGTATGTCACGCTATATACCCCGTCTGAAACCTGAATAACATACAATATTTCCCATGCCAAGCCATCTCCTCTTGCAGTTTTTGGAATGTTTTTCTAATATGTTCAAATATAAATAACAAAAAAAAAATCCTTATTACTATAAATTTACAATATGTATATGGCCACTCTGACAACTTATGTCTCTTCAGTGCATATAAATCAAAACAAATGAAATCCAGTAATCGAAAGATGTATTAAAGCTAATAGAGAACAAAATAATAATAAAAAAGCCAAAACCAGCTAAGGACATAGCTTTGCATGAGGCCGATTCTTCTTAATTTTCAACTATATTTTCCAATTTAGACATTGTAATTAAGACTTTTTTTGTCTTGTTTGTGTTTTTCCTTTGTAGTTCCCTGGCAGATAGTGGCATGTGATTTTAATTTTCAGCCATTGTAGATTTTTTCTGTTATCTACTGTTTTACATTTTAAGCTCCTATAAAATCGATGTCGGGCCAGCACCAAAGTACTGACTACTGGGTTATTGAATACTCTGGGGCTGACAGCAGTGACATCCACCCAGTAAATTTATGAACAATGCCCGAGGTAGGTAGTCATATTCATTGATTTTTGTAAAATGCAACGGGCCGTTTTGATATCTTTCCAGAAATTCTGACAATTCGTATTTTAACTATTGCAAAACAAAAACTGAAGCTATGAAGATTTTTACCAGTGAAAGCGTGGTTCCGTTGGCATAGCTGTTGTGAATGTGTTCATACACTTCATTTTTGGCATGTCTGTAAAATTAGTTTTACTATTATCGTTTGTATGTCAGATGAGGGTCAATATATACTAGAAATTTTGAAGTGGTTTATATTTGACCTAGAGACGACAAACTATTTTAAGTACCGTAGACAACAAAAAAACTTTAAATATGACCTCTTAAATTCAAGAGATCAATTATGATGGCGCAATTAAACACATATTTTAGGTTAACGTTATCGAGCCAAGGATTGTTTGTGATACTTCCTAAACACAGATTGATACATGGCGTCTGGAAGAACGATTAAATCCTAATTTAGGGGAAATTAAAGATAGATAAAATTATTCTGGGTAAATGATAGGTCAAGCTATGATCTACAGTAGGGAAGTCTTACCGTTTAATACTGATTATTCAATACCAGACTATATACAGCGTGAATCACAAATGAAAACGATCAATAACGGCAGTAGAATACCGAAGGAACAAAGCACAAGATTACATAAATTAAAGTCCAGAGACAAGGCAAAATCAAGAGCACCAGAAGACGGAAGACCAAAGACACCACATGCCCACAAAACACACGAACATTACATATACAACACAAACAACTAAAGCACTAACAGTGTGAACTCTCGAAAAAGAAAGTGACATCAGGTGCTCCTCAATATCAGTCCGGCACCGTATTGATTGATTGATTGATTGGTTTTATGTCTGGACAGCAGTATAATACAGTTATGCCTGGACGAGAACAAGTAAATGAATTAATTGATTGAATAATTAGAGTTTTACGTCCAGTGCAAATAATTCAGCTATATCAGGACGAGAATAAGTTAAATAACAAAATACCGAAGTTACTGTAAATTCACTTTCTGCATATGCGCATTTCCACAACTTATGTCTCATCAGTGCAGATCAAACCAAATCATTTGGAAGTCCATTAACCGAAGAACGTGTAAAAGCTGAAAGAGAACAAATATCCAAAATGATCAAAATAGAAAAGCCGAAATTCAGCTAAGAATAGAGCTATGCAGGAGGGAGATACTCCTTAGTTTTAAAAAATGTAAAATTTAGATGTTGCAAGTTTTAATGAAGTCGGTTTTTCGGGTCAGCACCTAAGTAGCTGACTACTGGGTTGGTGAATACCCTCGGGGACTAACAGTCCTCCAGCAGAGGCATCGGGTCAGTGGTAATAAATAACAAAATACCGAAGTTACGGTAAATTCACTGTAATCAATTCAAAAAAATAAAAGAAGAAAGAAATAAAGGTAGAAGAGACAATTGGGAAAGCGTTTTGATTGCCATTGGAAAATGGAAGAAATGGGTAGGGGCAGGAAATTAAGCCTTCTTTAAGACCCCAATAAGTCTGCTCTTGTAAGGAAAATATAGAAGGCGTCTATATAGTGCATGGGGCTTCGTTTTCCCCTCACAGTTTGTCTCCAATGGTTCGTGGTCAGGCTTCCCGTATTATGACCTGACTACCTTGCAAGGCATTCCCCTAGCCACCGCTATGGACGGGCATGGAAGCTCTATAGATGAAAACCGATAAGTGCCGGAAGTTAGTGAATTCAACAATTGCATGAGAAAAGGAAATGTTGATAAATGGGATAATAAGGGCATCGAGTTTTAATTGCAAAACGAAAAGTGGGGAATTCGAAAAGAATAGGCACTGGAAAAATTGACCCAACAAAGTATGTTCTTTCTCCTCACCGTTCATTGAAGATCTTATGGAGGCATTAAGTTGTTTAGTCCCCTTTGGGTCGTTGATTCCCCGTTTCCCTTCTTTTTTCTATCATTTATCGAGAAATATAGAGGAGGGCTCTTTATACTACCTTGAGAGTGGCATTCTCTCCAAATAAAGCTTCTCGTATAATGACATGTCAACCCAGGTATTCCCTAATCACCACATGAAAACGGTGCCCGTTGATGTGCAGGCACTTTAGGACAGATATTATATAAAATATATACCTGTAGTTGTTGTAGGTGATTCCTGCTATCTTCTGTTTATTTAATGTAATATTAATTCAATGGTAAAAACTTTCTATGAGCACAGTAAATAGGAAAAATGAAAGGATATGGAGTGAATGTACACATGAGCACAGTAAGCATTAATAATGTGGTACATTTCATCCTTTGAGCAATATTCAACTTTTATTTTACGTTTTCATTATATATAACTTACTACCGAAGTAACTGTAAAATTTAGTTTCTGCACATGGCCATTTCGACATTTGTCTCTTCAGTGCATACTAAATCAAACATTTTGAAAAGATCAAAAATCGACAGCTCTATAAAATCTTAACAAACAGATAGAAAACAAATAACCAAAAGGATATAAATTGAAAACTAAATTCGAGATAATGTCGGAACTTTGCACGAGGGGGTTACTTCGTAGTTTTGAGCAAAAGATATTGAAAATTTCCGAATAAAATCGGTTTTCGGACCTACAACGAATTAGTACGTACCAGCTATCTGGTTGGTGAATACCCTCGGGAAAATCCATGGATGATTTTCATTCAATATGTTATTGCTAAAATTGTGTAAAATTTTCTGAATTTACATTATCAATTAAACAAAACTAGACTGATGATTCAATTCTTCTAAAGTAAAAGGCGTTCCAAAAAATAAGTAATATTTTCTGGACGAATAAAATATAAAGCCTGGTATAAAAACCCAAGTTGGATTGCTGCTAGGCTAGGTAGACCTGTAACGCAATCTTTTAGCCTCTGTATTTAAGTATTCCTGTCTTGAAAAATTACCTTTATTTAAAGGTTTTATATATTATTACATATATGTGATTTATGTACATTGTACTACGTCCAGTCTGGCTTATTCATCGAAAACTACATTTATATTTTTTTTTTCTCTGGAAAGATTCATTTTATACGCATGTTATTCATATTTGCAGGAATTTCAACAAATAAATCAAGCCGTTCTTTAATGTTGTGAATAAGGAAAAAGAAGATTTTTACAATCGCTGCATTTTTCAAAGCAAAACCTATTTTAAGAATACTGGGAAAAGGCAATAAACAGGTAAATATTTACTATAATTTTGATAAGTGTCGGAGGTGCAGCGAGATATGGAATGATGTTTGTGAGATAAAAATCGCTGTTGAAATATTTATAGACACTTTATTTATGTCTTCAAATGCATAATATAAGTATAATATTTGTTTATATGTTATACAACTATGTTGATTGTTTATTCACACATGGAGCACCTGCCCACGCCTGCATGTTTGAAATCAAAATCATTCAAGATTTGATCATGTGATTATCTAAGCCCCGCCTCACAAAAAGACACTTTACTATAGATATATAAAACTGGTGTAATATGTAATATTATGTGTAGACGTTTAACTGGTTGCAAATTGACAATATTGTCAAAAGTAGATTTTAATTCAGCATTTTTGCATATATAAATGTGAATTAGTTTACGGATACAGGTCGAACTATCAAGCATAAAAATCTACTGAAGTTTATATTATATTTATTTCTGTATAGAGAATGGATTACAGAACAAAGCTGGTGATTTTATTTTTTCAAGTTTTATGTGTGGTAAGTCAATTTCATTATTAATTAGAATAGAAAACAATGCAACTATGCACAAGATTTTTTTTAGTAGCTACGCCAGTATGCAGTTTACACTATGACAAATTTGTAGGCTTGCAATTTCTAAAAAGGAGTATCTCCCTCGTCAGTTTTCCCGACCCCTGGGTAATATTAGCTTTTCATTTAGATCCTTTTAACTTTTTATTATCTATCAGTTTTAATTCGATTTGTTGTCTTCCAAATGTTTTGATTAGATCTGCACTAAGCAGACATAAGTTGTCGAAAAAGCAGTCTGCAGAAAACAAATATACGATAACTTATGTACTGTTTTTATTAAAGAGTGGTATCAATCAAACTCCACATACTTGTGTATCAATCACCTTAACTGATAAGATAAAAGAAAAGAAAAAAAAAGAAAGAAAGAACAATAACTTTTTTGCATATAATAGATGTTTTAGTGGTGTTTTAATTCGTTAGTGATCTTTTCTTTTGATAAGGATCTGATGGATATATAAAACATGCATGGATAGTTATGATTCAGTTGAAATAATTTTTAGATTTCATATTTGAAAAATATTATATTTGACTTGAAAATCAACTTAGATTAAAAGTAATATGGTACAACGATATTACGTCTCAGGTTTAACATTTTTATAACAAAATTTATTGCAGATATCATTCCGTAACTCTTCTTTAGTTACATGTCTGTCAGAGAATGTTTACAGTATTCCCTTTGTAAGAGAGAACTGTTACCATTATACTTGTTCGGTGTATGGTGATCTATGGTCTTGGAAATGGAAGACAAGGTGTAGAATTTCGAGTACAACCTTCCATATATGCAATGAAATAAAAATCTTCTCAAGACAAATGCTTGAGGTCCATGCCCTTCATACACACAAAAAGCAACTATTTGAGCCATTGAGATTGGGGCAAACGTTATAACTATTTCTTTGGCTACTTGTCTTGATCCAACACAACCAAACAAATCAATGAAAATAAGTCATGACCATGCCTCGAAATTAATTCTGTTCATGTCTCAAATACTTGCCCGTATTGCTTCTGTAAAGTCATCAATTATATCCCGAAATACTATTGTCTTCCTGATTTTGTTCCTTGGCCAAAGGTACACAGATTTATATTCATCAAGGCTATCTACTTAACCCACTTTGTATTATTTGACAATTGCATCAATATTACTACATATTTCTGTTGACTACTGTTGACTACTGATTATAAACAAACATATCATGACACAGTAGCATGAAATTAGCTTGGGTAGGATAAAAATATCTATCTGTTACATATTTCGTCTGACAGAGGTGTTCGCCGCCATTTTCAGGAAAATTGCAATTAAATCATGTATGTCCCACTTGTTAGAGGTAGAAATCGTTGCCAATTGACTTAACGATTAATCAATGTCCTACTGTGATGTAATTAAGCTCATAATTTGCTAAAGAAGGGAAACCTTAGCCAAAATGGGGTGATGGTTTGGAAAATCAAGTGGTTCATAATGACAACAAAATCACTGCAAACTCAGCATATGTCGTTAAAGACGTGCAATTGTGATATTTATTGTAACACCACAAGCATTGTGTCCAACCCCTAGCTTCAACCGGTGCGACGGGCCGTCTTGAACAAACTATGAGGCATGAGTGTTTGCTTTGTTGAAGGCCCTATGTTGACTTCAAGATGAAGAACAACAATTAATGCGTTGTTCCATATTCTTAATCTTCCCATGTATTTATAGGTATTTTGTCCCATGTTCATTTACTCCATGCCGCTTTATTTGTTCATAGATTGTGTAAATATTCAGCTTTTGGAACCAAGGCGATATCGAAACATGAAACACTAAAAGTTCTAAGCCGTCGGACCCAATGCCAACAACAAAACTGAAAACCATTATAGTGCTTATTTTATAGTGTTATCTGAAGTGTGTGACTCCCTTGAAAAAAGTATTTGAATGTGTCTGAGAAAATGGTTTATGTAATAATGGTCTTCGATAATAGAATACAACTTTCTGTTTTTGATATTAGAGATCGATACATCTTCAGAAATGGTTTATCTTATGTGGTTCCGTGTTGTTCATCTGTATATGTGCGTTTTTTTTTCTCTGTGAAGTTTTTGTATCTTTTGCTTCCGATGTTCCATTTTTCTTTAGATTCTTTTTAGATTGCCAGTTCGGTTCTCACTTACTCTAGTATATCTTCATTTTATTATTGCTTTTTAGGATAACGAGGCAATATGTAGGTCATCCGAAATTCCGGTGTTAATCTAAAACCTGGTATATTTTACATATACACTGATAAGGAATAGGTTTTAACTTGACGTTAATGGTTTACTAAATGGATCTGGTAGAAGTATGTCATTGTATTACTATGTATATAGAACGTCCGAACTTACACATATCCTAAACAGTAACTTTGGAAATTATTAGCATATATTACAGTAACAGAATACATTAAAAGAAGGTTTCGTAAACATTGCGTGTTGGTAAGCATACGGAAGTCTAATATTGACGCCAAATTGTAAATAGTTTTATTTTAACTTCAGTTATTTTATTATTTATAGGTGTCGCAAGACTTCAACACTGAAGATTCTATAGGTGAGATATTAAATACCATCAAAGGCACGACATATTACATAATACATGTACATGCACTCTTTAATTTGTATTCAAATCACACATTGACTAAATTTTGTTTTATTTTATAAAATTGAATATAAACACCTACCCAATCGATTCTGGGTGGCATATTAAGTAACTTGATAATATTAGTGACATTTCCATACTGGATGTGAAAATGACCTTCACACGAAGAATTTCTTTTATAGGTTTGTAAAATATCACGAGTTACTTTCGAATGCAATCCAATATTAATGCAGTATTTTATTGCAAGTATATATTTTAAACCTTTATGGTATTTATATAGTAGTTATTGATTTCTTCTTAGTTACTATAAAAATGATTGATTCATAGGTATAAACTATTTTTGAAATGTATCTGTTTATATCTTCTTTATGTTTTAATATCATTGTTGACAATCAACCTTCGCTTTAAATCCCAATTTTCTGATTTTCCTGCTTATGGACTTGTGTTGAAATGTTCAGGTCATTTAGAGTTAGCCTTCCCCGCCATAGTCGTTTGATCCATGTGAATATAATTCATATCTCTACTTTGACAATAATTGATTTGAAAAACTTCATTTACGGAGAATCCGTCTTCAATTAGGCTTCTTTGCTCATATTCTATATTTTGCTAGGTTAATTCCTTTTTGACTTACTATTTGGATTCCATATTAAAGTTCTGTGATTTTGACCAACATTACTATTGATGTTATAACCTCGCAGATTATCCTTCTGCACCACATGGTGTCATCCAGAAAAAGCGGGACGTAGCTTACATTCTTGACGTAAAGGGGGATATCGATAGGATATTCTCCATGAATTCGTTAAATTGGCTTTGGGATCCGTTAGACTAAAAATTTTACAGATATAATGGTTTCACTGATATGGCCGATGTCTACTGAACTACATGATTATAGGGAAGTTTTGAGCTTGAATTTTATTCCGTATTGCCACAATGTTTTACTAGCAGACTAAGCTGATTGGAGCTAGCTGACAGGTAACCGCCGAGGACTCTCTGACCCCTTTCCAAATTACGTTTTGGCTCATTCCGACTGTCTCAAGATCCTATCGTCCTTTGTTTTTCACCTATGTCCTTCCGCAGTTCCCTTGCAGATTGTGAACTGTAATTGTATTTTTTTAGTAATTATATATGTTTCCTGTTATCTTTTAATTTTTGTTTAATGACAGAATACTATTGCATAATATCCGGGTATTTAAAATTGTCTGCTTCCTTTGAACCATATTTTTGGATAACATTGAATTATCTGCACTGAAGCAAGGATTTGTATACTGAACTTATAAAAATCCTTGACTGATGAGACATAAGTTGTCGAAATGGCCAACTACAATTTACTTCAACTTTAGTATATTTTTATTTCACACTTTTAGTGCTTTAGTTTTATACTTCTTATACATTTGTTGATGCTGTGTGTCTTTCTTTCGATTCATGTTTATTCTACTAACACAGTCTCTGATATCCAAATTGCATAATAGGGTCTGTAATTCTCGTCTAATTTTGAAACTTCCGGGTACATTTTTTGTACCCGGAAGTTGCTTTCTGCACGATTATATATGACGTATCAAACAAAAATTAAATAATCCCAAAACGCCATGTTTTGGCGGGAAACGTTTTCAAATTTCAATTTATCGTGAATTCTCAGTGTCACATGACGAGACTTACAGACCCTATACGAGTTAAATTTGTTATGCATATGAACAAGAAAGGAAATAGGGTAAATGTATTTTCTTTACGTAGCTCGTTTTTGAACTTTGAAAGTGTATCAACTTCGCGGATTGTAGTATCAAGTATCAAGTCTGTTCCATTGTCTTACTGTAGATGGGATAAAAGAGTTCTGGGTTAACGACAGTCTGCAAAATGGAACAATTATATCATTTCCATTTCTTAACGGATAGTCTGTCGTACTTTGAATTTTAGGGGGTATAAGATTTTTTAGGTACCGAGGTCCATTATCATTCATTAAATTATAAAATAGTTGTAGTTTTCTATTATTTCGTCTTTCCCAGAGACGTTCCCAACCGAGTTCTTCGTATAAAAGGTCTAATTTGCAGAAAATTGGTAATCCAGTAACTATTCCCAATACCACAATTGTCCCATACCTCACATGCATACTCGAATAGTGGTCTAATAAACACCAAGTACATCTTTTTTAAATTTTGTCTACAAAGTTTATATTTAAGTTTTCGGAGAACACAAAAATTCCACAATATTTTCTATGTGCTCATTCCATTTACCATCACTACTGAATGTAATACCTAGATGTTTATGACTAGATGAGAGCGGAATGTGTTTTCCATTGAAGGAAAAACTAAAATTATCCGGAGTAGCAACATTCGAAAAAATCATTATTTCAGTTTTATCAGGATTGAATGACATCAACCAGCGGGCAGACCAATTAGAAAGTTCGTTAAGATCATGATCTATGACATTTTTTATTTCACTTTCATCATTACTCGAATATCCAAACGACGTATCATCGGCAAATAATCTACTCAGGGATAGGAGAGTATCTCCTATATCATTAATGTAAATTAAAAACAAAAGCGGACCAGCACTGACCCTTGCGGTGCACCTGCAGAAATATTTTCCAAAATTGATTGAGATTCCCTAATTACAACCCTCTGTTTTCTTTCATGCAAGTAATTCTTAAACCATAATAATAAGTTTCCCGTTATCCCATACGATTTCATTTTGTGAACGAGACAACATCCCATATCCAGGTTAAAATGACCCAAAACAAAGCATCTAGGGGTCACCGTACGGTCTTAAACACAGTAAGGAACCTCAAACCATATAGCAAGCCCTAAATGGCCCCAAAAAGGTAAAATAGTGAATGAGTGTTGCAAAGAGTAACCTCGCAAAAACAGCATTAGAATAAAACAATATGGAGAGCCAATATCCAACAACATAGTTAGAAAGGAGTACTCACTACCAAAACTATCGAAATAAAAAGCCAGTCCAATACCAAGGACATCCACCGAGTGCAATACACGAAATTAAGCCTCAGTATTTTTAAAGGGATTAGAATTTTGATAAAAGAGTAAATTTCTATAAAATGCAAATCAGACAAGTCTGAATACTGAATTGGTGAATACCCTCGGCGACCACTAGTCCACAAGCAGTGGTATTTCCTTTGCTCATTCACCATTTTGATTCCGTTGTTCTATATATCGTCACAGCCCCAATCTATCAAATAAATCAAGTGATCTCATTTGACGAAAAATCTTCCTACAGTATAAAACAAACAAACAAACAAATGTGCTGCTGATTACAGTATATAATACAAAATGAAAGTTGTCCATCAAAAACATTTAGCAATTGACCTATAGCTGAAAGATTAATGATTTATATTACTGATTTAGTCTCTTAATTGACCATAGGGCTTTTTGTTGTTTAACACTTTATTAGGAAAATGACTATAAAATATACTATTAATCTTAGATGTTGGAGTCAGATAATCTACATTAGAATATTTTATGTCTAAATTCATTTGTATATCACGTTAATGATATAGTTTTCCGTGTAAGTGACCTGGACTAAGTATCAAAGCTGCGAGGAATTATAAAAATTGAAAACATTTTGATAAGATAATGGCAGCCACGTTTGAATAACCAGTATCCCTTTCACACCCCTTCTATGTTATACAAGGAAAAGAACCATTTCAGGCAAACTAACCCTAAACCATCATATGGTATAAAATTAATAAATGTTGGAATTCAAATAAATAAAAAAAATTCCAATCAAACATCAACACAAGAAAAAACAATATAAAATGGAAAAAGGGAAAATAAATTCCAATACATCGGCAAACAAATGCCGAAGCAAAAACGAGGAAAGGGGGAATTCTAAAATCGAAAATTCAAAATCAGGGCAATTCATATCCAACATGAATTGAGACAGCATGACAAAGACAAAACAAATAAACAAAAATGAACAAGAACGCCTCAAAAGTGTGAACCCATACAAAAACAAACGAAAACCGAAGCAACAATCAAAACATTAAGAATACATGGCAATATATGTCGTAAACTGTCTTTACTACGCAAGTTAAAGTTTTTGTTAAAAGAGAACATCTAAGTAAAAATTACTTGACATATATACGACCTGTTATGGAATATGGTTGAGAGCTTTAGAATAGCTGTGGAATGGAACTTGCCAAAAAATTAGAAAAATTACAAACGGAATCAGCTAAGATTGTCACTGGTTTACCATATTCCAGTGGGGAATCTTTATATCAGGAAACTGGGTGGGAAAAATTACTAGACAGGCGGAATAAAAGATGCATATGTCTAATGTATGATATAGTAAACAACTAGTGTCCTTCATACTTGTGCGACCTTTTACCACCAAAAGTTTCGAAAATATCTAATTATCCTCTCCGTAATAGTGAAAATTATGTTGTTCCTAGTTGTAGATTATCATTGACAAAGACGTCATTTTTTCCATCTACATTACAAGTATGGAATAATTTGAGTCTTTATAACAAGAAAATGTCAAAATAAGAGAAATTTTAAAACCAGTTTAAATACAAATTCCTACGAATTCTTCTGTTCCCGTTTGTTTTTTTAAAGGAACAAGAAAAATGAATATTTTACATACTAAGATCCGTTATAATAACAGTGCTTTAAATTATGATCTTTATCGGTTTAACTTAAGAGACAATCCAAGCTGTGCGTGTGGATTTCCATGTGAAAACTCATTCCACTTTATCATGGAATGTCTTAATTACAATAATATTCGGCGTGATCTTTTCTTAGTTTTAAGTATATATGGAGATATTCCTTTAAATTGTTCTTTGTTTGTAAATAGAAATTATCCTGTAGAACATAATGTTGACATTTTTTGAGCAGTTCATAAATTTATAAAACATAGTAAACGCTTTGATTAGTGGTTGCAGCAAGTGTATATGTTTGTGGGTTTGCGCGTGTGTTTGTGAGTGTTGCTTAAATTCTATATTTTTAAAAAATATATTAAGAATAATTATTTACATAGAAAAAAGAAGGGAAATTTGCTATCATTTACCTTTTTATGTTGTATAATGTAGGGAGAGGGATGATATAATGTTGTGATAACTTGTGCGCGATTCCATTTCTGTAAACATTTTGAGCAATGAAATATGTGTAATTCAATTCAATTCAATATAAGGATCACACACACACAGACAACATAAACGATGATAAAAAAACATATTACAAACGCCACAAATATAAGAAAAGTATTTACATATCACCTAAAAAACAGAAGTGTAAGCAGGTGCCCCGGAAGGGAAGGAATGAGCTGATCCATATGTGGCATCCGTAAATGCAATTGAAAAGTAATATTCGATATGTGTAAATCAAATCCAGTAATAACTCGGGATCTGAGTTTGTGAGATAAAATTTTTGTGTGTGACGATAACAACAGTGATTGAACATAATAACCCTGGCTTAGAAGCTTTTTGAGGTGGTAATTTGGCTCTGTTTACGAAATCGCTGTATACATTACATGCACGAAAGTAATCGAATAAGCTGTTTAATGTAGTCTCCATATACCCCATACTCCATATACCCCATACTCAATATTCTCTAAAATCATTGCGTTTGTTATAAAGTTTTGATTTTTAGTGTCAAAAGTGCAAGTCCCTTTAATGTCCAGTTCATTTATCACTATGTACAAAAAGACGCATGATACTCCTTCAATACTCCTTAAAAATAAGTACAAAAAATCAGCTTCCAATTTTATCTGAATGCCTATAAAATCAAATTTAGTTAAGAGAGACTTGAGTTATGTATAAGTATGAAATTATATATGTTTTATCGAGAAGACTGCAACATCAAGACATTAATAAGCTAATGTTATTTTAATCTAAAGATAATAAAACGCGCTGTGGTTGTTGACATAGCTTAACGCTACTTTGTAAAACATAAAAGAGATGTGAAAGCGATCTACTAAGATATTGTTTACCCTTTGATACACAGTTTTAACGTTGATAATGTATACCGGAGGTAACCTTGTTAATACATGTAAATTTATGCTGGAAATAAATAATTTAAATGATAATAAGGTTTCTGTACCAATAAATGTTTTAGTTTGATTTTTTTTTGCTATTCTTTCTTTTGCTCCTTTTGCATAGAAATTTATAATAATAGTTCTTTTATTTGTGTATCTTTGCATAAGAATTGTAAATTTTAGTTATAACTGCTACCAGTCCAATGGTAGTGTCATTTTGTCCCGTTAGGTCTTCATGGAGCAAAGAAAATGTGCCATACGTTCTTTTCTTATCAAAAATTTTATCTTTTTGGATGGAGATTTGATAACCTGATATTTGTGTAATTGAGAAATTTCTACAATAAAAAAGAAAATGATAAGAAAATCAACATGTAAAAAAATCCATAGTAAAAAGAAAAAAAAATATAGTGGCAACATCGAGTTAATTTAATGAGGGTACGGATTCATATTAAGAAAGTAAAACAGATCACAAAAGTCACAAATCAGCAATGTAGGGTGTTTAAGTCTCATAATGTGTCACCGAGAAAGATAGAAACTGTAATGTGAAAACTTTTCGCGCCAAAATATGACATAGGATTATAAAATCCAATTTTATACAGATATATCATGATATGGAAGGGTTTTTGCAAAAAATTCAAGTTGCAGCCTCAAAGACGAGGGAAATTTGACCCAAGACTTGTCCTGTAATCGACATTCATGATAAATCGTGTTTATTAAACCGAATATCTGTATTTTCAAAACACACAGATGACTGTAGGACAAATACCATGACAATCGTCTCAGTGAAGGATAAAAACGGCATGAAAATGAACCCCATTTGTGGTCTTATAAAAGATAAAGTCAATTTTTACATCTCTGTCCAAGTTATTTTTTATTTACAGAGGATAACATATGAATGGTCAGAGAGCAGATGTATTTTAAAAAATGTAGCAAAAGAGGAAAACATATGAATGGGCAGAGAGCAGATATATTTCAGAAAATATAGCAAAACAACGGCAGTAGAATACCGAAGGAACAAAGTACAAGATTACACAAATCAAAGTCCAGAGACAAGGCAAAAGCAAGAACACCAAAAGACGGAAGACCAAAGACACTACATGCCCACAAAACACACGAACGTTACATATACAACACAAAAAACTAAAGCACTAACAGTGTGAACTCTCAATAAACAAGAGTGACATCAGGTGCCCAGGAGGGGCATGTTCTGCTCTGCGCACAGCACCCGTCACACGGCCAGTGAGGTATATGTTTTGAAAGATCTGTTAGGTAACTGATTGGTTACTGTCATTTTCTAACCCTTAGACAAAACCAACTAAACCATGGTACGTGTAACTTCTCTAACCCTCAAACAGTACCAAGGTGAAATTTTGAAAAGCTTTTGTAATCATTTTAGTATTCAAACGTGGACAAGATCGGTATCACAGACATCACTAACGAAGACACAACTAAAATTTAACAAGACAACACAAAAAAAACTAAAGCACTGACAGTGTTAACTCCCATAAAAACCGAGAGCGACATCAGGTGGTCGGTCCGGAAGGGTAAGCATGTCCTGCTCTGTGCACAGCACCCTTCACACTGTCAGTGGGTCAATCCAGGGTAAAGTCGAAACCGGTAATGTCAAATCAGGGAAGACGCGAATCTAGCTGAAAATGTCAGTTTTTATTTGTGACACTGACATTTCATATCTATCTATGATGTGGTGACGGCCATAGAATTTCTGAAGGGACGAAAGTAACAAAGGCTGAACATATCCCTGACTCAGCAGTTTTTGTGACAGTGCTTTTGCTCTTTCCACAAAGTCATTGTATGTACTGCACGCTCTACAGTAACGAATTAATTGTGAAATATATACTCCATATGCTGGGGATGCAGGTATATTGCTGCAGAGAAAGGGAAAAAGTGTGTTTTTCAAGTGTACATTAGAAGTTGATGGGGTAATGATATGGAAATCTAGCTGATATAAAATATTATTTTTATTGTATATTTTAGCGTATGAGTATTGCGGAAACAAGCCTGCTGACATTGTTTTCTTATTAGACTCTTCTAACAGTATATATTCACAAGATTACAAGAGGCAAATAAACTTTGTCGCAAGTGTTACAAATATGTTTACAATTGGTAAGAATGCTACCAGAGTTGGACTGGTTGCTTATAGTCATGATATTAAAGAACATTTTGGTTTGGACACATACACAAATAAAGACGATTTACTTTCTGCCATATATAAAGCCAGACAATATACAGGTTATACGACCAATACAAGAATGGCTATCAGATACGCCAGGAGACATATGCTTGGAACTGGGAATAACCGGGATAGACAGAAAGTAGCACGGGTTATTATTGTCCTCACAGATGGCAGATCTGTTAATATGCTCTACACAGCTTTTGAGGCATTCAAGGCAAAAGCAGCAGGCATTAAGATATTTTCTGTTGGCGTAGGAGGCAGAGCATACAAAAGGGAGCTACGTCTAATTGCTAGTGATCCAAAAGATGAATACATGTTATTGGTAGACAATTTTCAAGCGTTAGACAAATTTAAGGACAAGCTGGCAATTAAGACATGTAAAGGTGAGTGAAAATGCTTAAGAGCTTTCTTCTAGCAACTTAATCTTTATGTCTCTTAAACGTAAAAATAAGTAAATTAAAATGAATATTAGATACAAAGATGCGTTGTTGAAGATTTTCTTGAAAAACATCGTAATGTCTCAGATCGGATGTTTTTTTTGGTTTGCTGATACACTTATATTTAAAAGTAGGGCATAGATTGCATGATAGTTCCCCTATACAGGCCAGGGAATTAAAATTTTAGCTATCCGACTTCGACCCGATAAAATATTAATGGAACCTATATAATCCCATTTATGAAGCGGGGCATACTAGTAATTATTTATCAATTATGAATACAGCATGATTTAGGTCCTTGTTGGTAAAGAACTATACTATTTATATTGCTCAAATAAATACTTTTTGTTGACCAAGAAGTGGGAAAATATTGAAGCGATGAGAATATAAAGTGTTAATTTTATTACTTAATTGCGATATTAAACATTTGACTGTTGTATACGATATGGTATGTGATTATTGTATTTTACATCAAACATATATTATCCATAGGTTAAAAGGTCTACATTAATACACTAGTATCCTGTAGGTTTTTAATCTATTATTACTTTTTACACAACAAAACCACATTATTTATATACGGTAGCTGCTTTGAATGAAACGAAAAAAGATACGCCTAAATATTTTGTTATTACATACTATGCAATCATTGTTTTGTTTGTAACTGCTTTGCGGTGTATCAGTTTCTGTTGAAAATTTGGCACTTTTTTGTATTAGTCTATGTACCCCGGGTCCTTTCATCAAATTCAAAGTTTCATGAGGTTGGTCTTCAGCTAAGCAAGGTATACTTCAGCATCATACAAATACCATTATAGTTTGATTTAGAATTATTACGTAGACTTTTGTTTTGCTTAAACAAGTACTCAAATCCGACCTTGAACCTTAAAGTTCGTCAATGACCTGTCTATTTTTATTTCGTTACATAATTTGTATTCTTTTGTTCAACAAGCACTAAGTATTGTCTTAATTAGTGGAAATAGTATTCAAAATACAAAGCAAATTGGTATACGTCGAAGGTTTTATACTTATACCACTTATATTGTTTTCAAGAAAAATATTAACGAATTCGAATATGAAATAGAACAGATTTCAACCTTGTTAGGAGCTAAACTTCTTTGAAACGTGTCCTATATATTTGAATTTATTTTTGAAAATTTTGGAATGTTATCGTATGCTTGGTCTGTAATTATTGATTGAAAATGAATTTCAAATGCGTATCAATGACGATGAAACTCTTTTACATTGTTTAAAGAAATAAGTGCTTTCAACATAATACTAAAGTTTCTGTAATTTTGTTACTATAAGATAGACGTTTGTGCCGAGGACTTGACTTACATTTCTCAAGTGTAAAAAACATCAAATGCCCGAGGGGGATGGAACCTTGGTATTTTTCTGGTAGGGATGTGCCAAATCGATCTCAGAAACATACCAGGAATTTATATACTGATGTACTCGATAAATAATAACTAAATACCGAAGTAAAGTAAATTAAAACTTAAAACATACCCCAAATTTATATAACAAGAATAATGAATTATGAATAATAAAATACCGAAGTTACTGTTAATTTATTTTCTGCATATGCGCATTTCGACATCAACATCTGAAATAAGTGGAATAATTGTATATTAAGTTTATTTTTTTATTCATCTCCTCAGTTACCCCGAAAACCACTACCTCCACAACGACGACCACCACCACAACGACTACAACGACACCTACAACGACTACCACGACACCTACAACAACCACAACACCAACCAGTAAGTAAGAGCGTCTTGTTTGGCACTAAATACAGAAACTATATATACATAAAGTAACTGAAATTATTCTTATGGTAGTATGAAAATGAGAAAAAGAAACACACACACACACATACACACAATGATAATGTTATATAATGTAGTATCGAAAATAGTTACTTTCATATTTACAAATGTGTGGCTTCAGCAAATTCCTAACCAATTCAACAAGAGAGAGAGAGAAGATGTGCAGATTATGGCAAATTGTAGTCGATAGTGTTCCGAAGCTTCTATCTATATTAATAAAAAAGCGAGAAAGATCGTTTGATACCATTAAAAGACGGTGATAACTATATATACTCTATATATCTTAATTTTTAAAGGAGACACATATATTTGAAGAAGATGATGTTTTATCGCAATAATTGATGTTCAAAATTAATTTCACGTATCTATCTGTGTAATAGAACCATCAAACCAGAACAAAGTTTTAAATCTAACCCAGACACAGTGGGTAGATACTACTGAAACGTATCTGATATTACTAAGTTACTGTCATTTTATGTACAGTTTTGATATTCCACTAGACAAAACATTTGTGATAGTACAAATGTGAAATGCATCAGCAATCTTGAGAAAATCGAGATTAAAAAATCCCAAAACATTGCAATGTAGCAGGACCTGATGATACCTCCAGTATTGAATGGGTTTCACACTGCTCTTCATTTAGTCTTGTGGCGTTTTTGTACAGTTTTATTATTAATGTTATATTTGTTTTGGTGCCACCATTTCATATATTGCATGCGTTTGGATTCTTGATAAAAAAATTATTTCTCTTTACCACATTTTTGCTTCAATATTCATTGGTCGATATATGTATACATATAAAGTATCCAAAAGTTCTGTAGTTTTATATATCTTAAACTCTACCTTTCTAGGCTGCTCTCATTTGACCTTATTTTTAGTGCAAAGAACTTTTAGTAAATCTCACAGTGAAAAAATATGATGACATTTGGGTTGTAACCTGCGGCTTATTTGTAGACTGTAATATAGACTTTATAACGGTACAAATGATATATATTTCTATTCCTTAAAAAGAATTATTGAATCACTAACCATAATAAATTGTCAATTCAGAAATTTTTTTTACCTGACTTGTGGTCTTCCCGTATTGAAGGTGTGGACAACGACTTTTTGTCCTTTAAACGACTTTAATACTTTTGTTTTTCATAAACATCAGTATCAACATAAGTGCCAAAAGGTATTGCATAAGAAGGAAATTGCACATGGATACCCATCAGTCTTCGTATGTTTAATATACTAAAGAGAAACGGGACAGATAAAGGGGAGGTTTGGGTACCTATAAACCGGTTTAACCCTACCGCTGGCATTTGCTAGTGCAAGTCCGGCTGTCCCGAGTTCCTATCGCTGTTTACGTTTGCCTTTTGTCTTATTTGTGTTTTTCCTGTGCAGTTCCCTAGCAGATTGTGACATTTAATTATAATTTTCAGCCAAGTTGTCCCTTTTAAATTTCAAAATTATAGAAATATGAATGTCAAAGAATTGCAGCTTGCTGTTCTTATTTCAGCCACAACAACACTCCCAACAACCACCACAGAATCATTGTATGCAGCTGCCAGACGTAGTAAGTAAATAACAACAAATAATCAATAAAGTGATATGGAGTAGACGCACACGACACAAAGTGTATACAAATACATAGTAAAACAAAGTAATGGAACAACGCTTTTATTGTTGTTCTTCTCTACATATTTTAACCTTTATCAAAAATTGCCTAAAATTTGGTAATCCAAATTGGAGGAATTGTAGGCATTCGTACATTAGATAAGTGTGGAGAAATTAAGATGGCAGTATAAAACATTTCAGACCGAATTTGTCACAGACCGTTCTGGAATTGTTAACACACAA
The DNA here is from genome assembly GCA_002080025.1 of Modiolus philippinarum. NCBI lineage: Eukaryota > Metazoa > Mollusca > Bivalvia > Mytilida > Modiolidae > Modiolus > Modiolus philippinarum. The sequence continues at coordinate 113,743 of MJUU01038694.1, read as the reverse complement.
TAAAGAAAAATATTATAATGGATAGTATTATGCAAGAGAAGTGAGAAAACATCGACGCGAACACATTGGACAATTCTAGAGATCAAAGCGGTTTATATATGTAACTTAAGCGGCATGTATGAATGCGAAATGAAGTATTTTATCTATATGCATAAGTGTAAATAATGACCGTTATCATTTTTGGATATTTTTTTACATTACAGAAATAATGAACAGTTTTTATATAAATTTTAACCGAAATATACATTTTTATACAAAATATATAAACCTTTGAATACAGTGTAACATCTTATGGAACAGCGGTTATAATGATATAAAATTAGGCAATACTGTATGGCTAAAACATCAGCATTGGAATGTCATTACCGTTAATTTGAAATCTTCATAGATTTCGTCATCACCCGTTCGTGTGTTATGTCTAGCTGTAACGTAACTTGATAATTTATCTCTTTTAATTAGTTTCCTCAGCTTGAATAGCATTAATTAGTCATTAAAACTTCATGTCAGCATCTAGTTAAGTGATGATTTGTTTTACAGTCTGTTTTGAAGATGTTTCTGACATTGTATTTGCCTTTGACTCTTCCAATAACGTGAGGCCCGGGGAATTTCGTCAGCAGTTAGAGTTCGCCAAACGTATAACCAAGAATTTCAACTTAGGACCAGGCAAATCTAGGATTGGGGCTATCCAATACAGTGATCAGGTTCAACGACTTATAGATCTTCCGGAATATAATGCTCACGACGAAATCATTCATGCATTAGACCAAGTCGAAAAATCTGCTGGAGGAAGTAGAATTGATGAAGCTATTCGATATATCCGAACAAAATCATTTCGTCGAAGTGTTGCCAGGCGACATGTAGCACAGATAGCCATAATTATTACTGCAAGTCCAGCGTCATCTCTGTACCGTACCAAACAACAGGCATACGAGGCAAGGAAAGCTGGCCTCACTCTCATTCCAATTGGGATCGGTGATATCAATGCGGAAGAACTTCGAGCTATTGAGGGCTCAACAGATACCCCGCTCGAGTACATGCTATCATCTTTTGATGACTTAGATTTCGTTCTTCCAAAAGTTGCTATTAATACATGCGAAGGTAATTAAGCATATTATATTATACTTGATTTGTTAATAAATATATAAACAGTATATGATATATGTTTATTCTATACGAGTAGTGTATCGGAAAATGTATATATACATAACTAAAAATCGAAATCTATTGCTCCCAATTCAAAGATGAATTGAGGGGATATGATGTAGATGTACATAGTACAAGAAAAGAGCAAATATTGTTTACAGATATACAGTGGTTCTTATGTTGTCAGATCGGTTATCAGGATTGACCAATATATATGTTTGAAACTGGATCGTCAAAAATGTAAATAGGAGATTAGGGGTTGCGGAAAACGTTTATTGTCCATTTAATACGGTAAAAAGTAGTCTGCAAAAGAGTGTTTGTGAAAATATTTACATGCCAGAAAAAATGGAGGGATTTCGGGATAGGGGTTTTCCATTGATACCACCTTTTAACATTGGCAAGCAGTTAGATTAAAGTGAATGTCTTCATTTATCAATTAGAATGTGTTTTTGATAAATGCAGTTTGATTAAATAAACTTACATCTTTAACTTTGATTAATTCACTGCACGTTTGACTTTTTGTGTTTAATTTATATAGACGAAAACATAAGCTGCTCAACGAAAGATATTTATTATGAACTGCATGATAGAGAACAAAAATGCATCAGATATATATTGATCTACTGATATGTACAAACAGTGATAATAAAACACTGATAAAATATTCAGTTTAGAAATATATCATTATAAAATCTGTTTTTTATATTATGGAATGCACGCATTATAAACATACTTTTCACATTTCAGTGACGACGCCTGCTATTACAGTGTCTGATATGTGTAAGTATGATGCTACTATACAGTAAACATTATCCGCTTTTGGGGAAATAGTGACATAAATTATACCTTTAGGTGATTCGGGGTTATAAGCAAAATCCATCAGAATTTTTCAATATTTTTCAGACTTTAACTTCAAAAATTCAACTTCCAAAAAATAGAATAAAAATTGGGGGTCACGAGCCATATAAGCACACAATTTTCACCGGAAATGGGGATTTTTTGGTTGAAATATGAAGGAAAATTATCATTTTCTAAAAATTATTAAAGTTACATCAGTTTGAATTTTGTTTAATTTTGTATATTGCTAGCCCCTGTATTGAACTTTCTAAAAAGAAAAATTGGGGTCACGGACCTTATTATGTAATTATTTCACAAAGTCAAAATTTCCGTAGTGATTTCCTTGTAGAATAGTTTTTGAAATTACCTCCCTTGTTTGAATTTTCACTTCAAAGAATTTTTACAGTATCAATACTATTTTGAATTTTTCGTCTAAAATGAATGTTGCGTCCATTATTTGTGTTTTCAGGGAAATATTTTAAAGATTTGTCCAAATTTTGAAAAGTTTGTATAATACCTATCAAAGCATGAAGCATGAAATCAAAATGACGGAATTCTACCGAACCACCTTAATACCTGCTCTGAAGAAATTGGCAATCTGGAAATTAACAACACTGTTGGACACCTTAATTACAATAAAGTTGTGACAATCATCTCAAAATAGAAATCATGACATAATTATCAACATTTAAAAATGTCCCAACAAAATAATGAGATATGAGTAAATTGCCTTTTTGCTATTAGTTTATTCTATAACCAACTGATGATGGAAATAAAAGAATGAAACAAGACAAAAAAAACCCCACAAAAACAGAAACTTGACACTATGATGCTTATGATAATTAGCCTCTTTTTGTACATATATTTTATACGCTCGTCTCCTGACCTTCGCGATTCGTTTCAAATCAAAGATTTTAGATGACAAACTGTGCTTGTACCCTCACCTTTTAGAAACAAAAATTTTGCATTGAATGTCATTGTAACGTAGTAAAAAAATGAATATTAAAAACAGCTTCATACAGAGCTGTGAAAGAACTTAAAGAAAAACTTGAGTAACTTGTAACAGAGATTGATAACAGAAACAGACAAACTGACAACTCATCTTTTGTAATGATTTCAGCTTGTGGCTCTCGACAAAAGGCGGATTTAATGTTCATACTTGACAGTATTAATGCTGGTAAAAAGAATACAAAGAAAGCCCTAGCCTTCGTTCAAGATTTAGTGAACGATATGGATGTTGACAAAGAAAAGATCCAGGTCGGACTTATGGCAGGAGATACGTGCAAGGTGACATCAAAAGCTAACACAGGGTTTGATTTAGGTTCAAAGAAAACAAAACAAGACGCTTTATCTGCTCTAACAGACAAAGAGGAAACTGACTTTGGATCAATGCTCAAAACTATGCGGAGAAGCTCCTTTAAAAGTCGCCATGGTGGTCGAAGAGAAGCAAGGAAAATCGCTATTTTAATTGTAGATGGTAGTTTAGATGAACCAACAAAAGCATTGTCCGAAGCTGAGAGAGCCCGTATCCATGGTATCGAAGTATATGTTGTCCAAGTTGGGGAGGAGGATCCACAAGAAGAATTGATGATGATGTCGGATTCACCATTCGGGGGACATAAAAACTTTTTCAAAGTTAGCAACTACAACGAACTAAAGGAGCTGAAGAAGAATATTTGGGATTCGTTATGTGATGGTAAGTAATATTTTTTTACAATAAATATATGTAAAAGGAAGTTATTATACCAGATTATGAGAATCGTATTAGCATGAAGACAATTTCACTTTGTTTACTCGTGCCTTGTGATGGAAAAGATCGTTCACATAGCAGTGATATACGGAAGGAAAAGGGCACACGAATTGAAACAAATCAACGACCAGAGACAAAGGAGAAACGATAACGCTAGTAGACACGACACAATATAAAACATAAGAATATCGTGAATATAACACTCAAAATTAAAGAATTAACAGTATGACCTCTCAAAAACCTAGAGAAATACCAGGTGCCCCGGAATGGTTATTTGAGGAGAGAAAATATATATACGGATATTATTTTTGTTATTGTGTGTACAAAGAATAAAGTTTTGTTTTTCAGCGTACAAATTTGTAGCTTTATTAGAGCTTATTTTTGCAAAATGGCTGCTCATTTGAGTTTCTGGTTTTTACTCTTATATGCCAATGAAACAAAAATCTCGCAAATCAATTGCATACCTGTTATCCAAAGAAACTGTGTTTATACTGAAACTAACGAATACTAGTAACTATCAAACAGGTTGTAATGAAATGTCACTAACTAACAGGATGAACGAAAAGCTTCAAGGCAAAAATTAAATTGAATAAAAAATCAATTCCATATAATAACCTCATTTGGTAGGGCAAATACAACATATCAAACTATATGGTTCACATACTGCTTAACGTTTTCCGTCTTCTTTTCAACTGCTGCTATAAGAAATATATTAATTATTGTATCATCCTCAAGTAATGTAAAGTGCTTTCATTATTCATGTTGCAATAACGCCAACAAGACAATAGGACACAAATCAATGTATTATTAGATGTAGGTTGAGGTTGGACATTGTCTCATAAACAATGATTACAGTAACAGCTTTGCCTAATAAGTAGCAATTATCAAAACTGCCAAAATATTTCGTAGAATGTCCAACATTCCCAGAATTACACGAATTGTGTCGCCATCATTGACTTAATTTATGTGTTTTATTTCAACAGAGTTGTGAGACTGCATGACATGTATCCGTGAAATGGGACCAATTAACCGGTATTTTACGAAACAGTTAATACCCTGAAGACATGAACTTGCGATATCAAGTTCAAGAAAGTGGAAGAACACGCGCACTTCAAAGAATGCAACATGCGCAGAAACAGTGTTCTTTGCAATGCCAAAGAATTACATTGTTGTAATACGTTGCCATGACAAAATGACATAATATAATAAAATATATCCAATTGGTGAAATTATATGAACTATAAGATTGTGAAAATAACAATCAGATTCTCAGGGACCTTATGTGTATGTGGCATTTATTGCTATCCAGAAATATGTCTTTCATTAAACATTGTGAAGTTTCCATTGTATGTTTACATTTTGTCTTTGCTATAACGAATATGTACAACTGTTATAGCGACAATATAATAATATACTTTATTGATTGAAAGATTTAAGTGTCATTTTAATCATATTTAACAAATTTAAAATGAACATAGATCACACTGTGAGAGCAGAGCTCCAGTAGTTTGTTGTCTGCAATAGTTCTGTTAAACAATTACTTATTATTTGGGGGTTTTATAAACATTCTACAAGTAGTGCAGAAATCTTAGTCTTCTAAAGACTTAATTATAGGGTTGTTTCCCACACGCAGACACTATCAAATAAATCGTAGTGTAGAATGACAGTCTTGTCGATATTTATATCTTCGAGACATACATAGTCGAAAAGACTAACTACAACAATATGATTGTTTGTAGTTATTGTACTTTTTGTTTCGTTTCTGATCACAACATTATGTTTATATGTTTGATTTATTTATTGTAATAAGAAACAACCGACTAACGAGATTTTAATGCAGACTGTACATGTAATGTACTTTTTGTATCATTTTGACCGCCGTAAATCAAGAAGATAACTTGTGTTTCAAGTTTACAATTTGTTTAAATCCTAGATATGATCCATTTTTTAAAAGAATTAAGAGTCATATTGAAATATACTCTATCACTCATTGAGATGAGCAACAGTCTTTCGGCCTTTATAATGACTTTATATTTAAGAAAAGCCAGAAAAATTACATTGAAAAGTTAAATTGTGGGAAAAAAGCAAATTAGTTTTCTGTGTGCCACGTCTGTATGCAAAGATTGAGTACGATTTCCAATCAATTTTATGCAAACCACAATTGTGGCCGAAAAACAAACATCCATTAGTATAAACACAAATTCAAACACTCGAAATATTCTTGATTTATTGCACATTATTGCATTTTAAGATCTCGCACAATACTGCTTTACACATGATATATTGCCCTACTGCCAAACATATGTACAAAGATATTATGTCATAGTATAATTTTTCATTTTTTTGTATGTTACACATGTGATATATTGAAATGTAAATAATCCTATTGTTTCGCATGTCATATGAACAAAATATGAACAAATATGATAAAAACATAATATAAACATGTGCCTAAATACCGATGTTACTGTAATATGAAAAGTGTTATGTACATGGACTAATGTAATTTATCCTAATGTTAAGCTTTACCAATTTATAATTGTACAGTTTTGTATTTTTAAGTTATATTACCGTTTTTATATATATGTTAAAACATTAAAATTACAAAAGCGCTTACAAAAGATTGGATTTTTGTTTTCCTGAAAATGATGGTTGCGGCAATAGTAGAGACAAGTTTAGTGTATGAATGTATACCAAAGATACTCTACTGCTGATGGACTAGAGGCCCGAAGGTATTGACCGGCCCATCAGTCAGACTTGTCTGACATGAAAAATTTACCTTGCTTTTAACTGTTTTATCAAATTGCTAATCCTTAAAAAATACCGAGGCTTCATTCCGTTTATGGCACTGGAATGATGTTCTTGGTACTGGATTTTGCCTCTTATTTCGATATTTTTTGTAATGAGTGCTTCTTACAAGACTACGTTTTAGAATTTGGCTTTCTATGTTATTTGATGCTGATGAGAAGTTACTCCTTGAAACACGTTTACAGCATAACGAAATTTACTGTTAATTATGCAACTTGGGTATTTTTGTATTTTTTATCTTCATAACTGGCGTTGTCACCTGCCAAGAATCTGTAAAACAATTATATTTGACCTTGAGTATAATTAAGGTCAATGACACAAGTTCAATAACACTGTAAAAAGTGAATTAGCAGCTAGTTCATGATTGCATCTTTTTTCTTCTTCTAAACAATTGTTTCAGTAAGTGTCTCTACTATTTTCTCAATGAGAGCCCTGTGGTTGTTTATATGTAGTGATAGTCCTATTTTGGTCTTTTTAAGGGGGAAATTCATGACAGCAAAGCATACTTTGCCAGTTAATTTCATGTTTGTTGACGATCCCGCATCAATGATATGATAATTGGTGAATGAAAGGAGATGGAGTAAATGCACATGAGACAAAGTCTCTATAAATACATGGTAAAAACAGGCAAAGGAACAACGCTTTTTTGTAGTTCTTCATCTTGAAGTCACCATGAGGCCTTCAACAATGAGCTAAGGAGTATATCCCTCCAGCATAGCTCTGTCCTTAGATGATTTTGGTTTTCCTTTTTAAATCATATTGGTAATTAGTTCTCTGTCAGCTTTTACACATTTTTCGGTTTATGAATTTCCAAATGCATTGATTTGACATGCACTGAAGAGACATAAGTTGTCGACATGCACAAATACAAAAGCTTATTCATTGTAATTTCGATATTTTGTCATTTACCTTGAAATACGAATTCGTTAACAGTCTGGTATTCTATGTTTCTTCTGATTATTACGTCACCCCAGACGAAGTTATTGCACGTTTTTCTGATAACTATTCTGCTTATTATTATTATTCTTCCAAAATGTTTTGTGCGATCGATTATTTTGAATTCGTCGAATCAATTGAAGTGAAAGTATTGCCCTGTTTGCGTTTAATTGTGGCAGCTCATATTTCTGTATTTTACCCTTAAAATTATGTGAAAAGAAAAACCGAGTTAATTTATAGTTTACAGAGATAAATATTAACTATTTTATTGTCAAAATTAACAATTGGAATGGATACAATTTTATAATAGGATTATTGACGTAATGACCTCCGATACATTAAAATCTCACTTACACTGTGACTGGCACAATATTTTTTGGTATTGTATTCGTTTGCAATTATTTATCAAAATATCATTAGATTTGATCTTGGATATAAATGTCAAGTTATAAAACAACCTATATAGTTCCTTAATGAAAAAAATAACATAGTGGTTTATAAAGCTTACATCCAAGCTCTTTTGTTCCAGCAGGGGTGTTCTGAGTCAGATCACCCCAGAAATCTTGCCCCAGGTCGAACAAAGGATATTTTTACATTTTTTTATGTCAAGGCTAGACTTTAAGAACTGTTAAGTTTTTGGACCTAGTAAAATTTTATGTTTTACTATCCATAAAGTTTTCAAATATAAGGGTTTGAAAACCTTGAAAAATAACATTGTTCATAGCGGGATTCGAACCAGGATCGTCTCTTTGTCTCTTCTGCCTTACCTATTACATTGGAATTACCGTGTTTATAAATTGTATTCAAAAAGAATCATTTTGGGGCACAATAAGGATATATATTATTTTTATAGTATAGAATATCTGTTTCGTGGCATCATAAGCATTTGAATATTTCTTTAAGAGTTTATAGAATAAAAAAGATAACAGGAAACACCTACAATGGCCGAAAAACATAGCCACATGCCACAAAGTAAATAGAAATTGCACAAGAAAAAAAACCACAATAAAAATACAAAAGACACACGTAAACAACGATGGGATCGGTTTTCCTTCACTTAATATATTAGCTGGGATGTAAATTAGTAATCACACTCGGACTTGATGTTTCTGAATAAGCTAACCCCTCCGGCCTTCAACCGTCGGGGTGATCTTACTGCGTCCATGTGTGATAACTATAACATATCACCTGACAATCGTTTTTAATGCGAGAGAAAAGTTAAAATCATCTCACTATTAAAGATCGTCGTGAAGTTATATGAAAAAAAAATATTTTGAAAAACGGATGAAAGTGCAAATATACTTAAAGGTAGCGTTGTGTTCGACATCTAGCTATGAATCCCGCTCAAACCTGTGCTCATGGCGACTTCAAGATTAAGAACAGCATTGATTCATTGCTCGGTCTTGCCATGTATTTGTAGAGACTTTGTCTCATGACATTTATTCCATTAAGAATGGAATATGTCTCTCCTGCAGTGTGGAGTCCTTAAAAAGATTTCCAGTGCGATAGATGTATGCTCTCTACATATTTAAGTAATAGTGTAAGTGCTATTGAGAGAATTTCTCATATGGATAAACTATCATATGTTCAAACTTTGGCACATTTACCAGTTAATAGTACCGACATCATATTTTTTATTTTAAGTTTTCTTGCAATTGATTCGATGAGTGCCCTGTTGTTATTCTTCAGTAAATGATGTTTTACAGTGTGGCACGACCCATGTGAGATCGATGCACGTGACCTAGTCTCCCATGTGTAAACTTTTTGTGACCAAGACTGGTCATAAATCACATGACGCCACAATGTAAGGTACACTCAAATGACGACGACGTTCCTCGCACAGTATAGGTTTCCAGATGTTTGTTGTCGTATTTTACGGAAGAAATAACTAAATTCGATCAAAATCAAAGATCGGAATTGTCTTTCATGTAAGAAATCCTCTGTCTTATTCTTTTGTTTTGCTACGCTCCACTCGAGAAAAGACGGAATTTCTTAGATACCCTAATCTTTGATCAGCTCTCATGTAAAAAGCTATTAGTCTTTCGTCGGTCAACTGACGACAGCGATTGTATGAAACACTTTTTAGTTGATTTTGTGTTATTTTATGTCACGCATTCATCAACAAAAGGCCGAAATGTATGTAGTGTTGTGCGACATCGAGCAATAAATTCCACTCAAACTCAAACTAGGAACTCTGTTTAACCAGCAAACTAAGCTCCTTGAGCTAGACGGCAGTTTAGCGACGAGAACTCATCTTTCAAACTTACGTTTTGTCCCTTTTCCTTTTCAAGATAGTGGTCTTAGAGTAAGTTGTCTACCTGTTTTGGAATTTATTCGTATGGTTTTTACACTCTTAGGCAAACGGGGCAGAGAAAGAATAGGCTTTGGTACCCATACACAGGTTTAACCCTAGCACTGGTTTTTGTTAGTGCCAGTACCAATTCCAGCTGTCCCTAGTTCCTGTTGTTTTTTTCCTTTGTCTTTTGCCTTTTATGTGTTGTTTTTTATTCTTACGCAGTTCCTTGGTAAATTGTGGCATATGACAGTGTTTTCTAGCCATTGAAGGTGCTGTTATCCTGTTTATTCTATTTTACCATGAGGCCTGACCAAAGCTCATTTATGAATGCCTCATGGTTACTCCAGGACGAAGAACAACAATAAAAACGCTGTTCCAGTGCTTTGTCTTACCATGTATTTGTTAAGACTTTGTCTCATGTGCATGATAAATTCCTAGATATACCACAGAATGCATACATAATAACAAGAAACATCATTTTAAGTTTGTATTTTAGTTGTAAGTTGCTATGATAAATTATTCTCTTGTATTTGGTAGAGCTTTATATAATTCACTAATGACAATTTACAGGAAATACATATAATGTAACGTGCAGGGGGTCACCCACTTCCTACACGCCAGATGGTACTACTGTACCCGTGGATCCGTACCAAGGTTATTTCCCTGCATTTGCTGTGATTATCCCCTAAAGTTAAATGGTAGCGTATTTCCTAACTGTATTGATATCCCTAGTGTGTGTAAGGGACCAATGGACAACAAACTGGCTAAAGGAATCTTTGGTTTTGATAATTGTGTTAGGTATGATATGTAACTAGTGACACTTGGACCTTATGCAGAGCCAAGCAGTCACCAGCACGNATCATTTTAAGTTTGTATTTTAGTTGTAAGTTGCTATGATAAATTATTCTCTTGTATTTTGTAGAGCTTTATATAATTCACTAATGACAATTTACAGGAAATACATATAATGAGAGTAAATTACAAACAAAAAAGAATTGTACAGGAAAAACACACATGGAAAAAGGGGTAAAAACGAAATTACCGAACTGAGATGTCAAGAGCCGTAGTCCATGAGACAAAAAGATAAATCGGGTGAAACATTTTCGACTGCAATGGTCCTGACTTAGTACAGACATTCTAAAAGAAATGGTGGGTTAAATTTTTTTTTTTGCATGCCAAACCTCCCCTTCTATTGCGGTAGTGTCCGGTAGCAACTCAACAGCAAATTCTATAGATTGTTAAAAGAAATGATCATCCCAGTACTAAGTAAATCAAAATCTTCAATCAGAGTTCGGACCGAAAACTTCAAATTTTTCCACAAGAGACTGTTATCTATTGAAGAAATTTTTAATGATCATATAAGACTGAATTTTATGAAGCCTTGATTGACAGGGCGGCCATTGAGATAATTATGTATATTGAGAAAATCTGTATAATTTGTGCTAGCTCTTGCGTAACGAATCAATTGTGAAACATATACACTCAGTAAGCAGGAGAAGCTGGAATATTACTGTCCATATTAGGGAAATTGATAACTTTGAAATTAAAATCGTCCATTTTGTCGTACATGTAGTACTGAGATGACCATTTTCATCAAATTGGAGATGAAAGTCCAGTAAGATGAAGATCTAGTGGTCTCTGTTGTTTCCTTTATCTTTAGTCCTGGCGGATATATTAATGGGATCAATTTAGCAAAAGATGCGTTCATCATCAATATATCTATAAATGAAATTGAAGGATCTAGCATTTTTCATCTTATGATCTTCTTAGACCCTGCACAAATTCAGTTTTATAAGAATATAAAAACAAATCTGCGAATAGAGGTGCAAATTTAGTACCCATCTGTATGCCAAATTGCTGTTGATAAATAGCACCTCGAAATGCTACAATTAAATAAATTATCAATTAGAAAATTAAAGCATACTGCATACCTGGTTTTCATCGTAGCATACTTTTCCTTTTAAATTTGTTTTTGAAAAAAATGTGGATTTATAACCTAATACAACATAATTTTTTTGAATCGGCAAGGCTTTTTGAATAATACCTTTGATTCGTGATTTTGGTTTGTAGTATACAATGTAGAAAAATAAAATGTTTTCAAAAAATGTATTTGAGAAAATGAACGGAATTTAAGCTTCGAATCTTTTAAGTATCCATATGTGATATTGTCACTACGGGTATAAATAGTTTCACAGTAGTCTATGACTACAGACAAAATCGTAGTCAGTTCAGTAAACAATTTAATAGTTAACGGGGTAGACCTGGGGAAGCCTAAAATTTTCCACTCGTTTAATTTTCTTAATATTTTCAGTATTTAAACTACACATGTTCATGTCGATTTTCAGCAATTTTCAATAATTTTTACCGTCCCGTTTTTTGTCTAATGGTCATCAAAGATACCCTGTCTCCTCATATTATTTGGTCCGTTTAGGGCTTGATTGTGGTGTATAAAATTGGCTCTAATTAAATTTGTATTTGATTTAAAATTATTTCAAATGCAAAATTCTGTAGTTTAGACATGTGTGAAAGTAAGCATAAATTATGATAATAAATTTGACCAGTTTGAACTGAAATACATGGGTGTTCTGAATAGTATCGGCTGAAGTTTTTACTCTATTTTGATCACTAATAAACACTTCTTGTAAAAAATTATGTCGTTTAATTTTCACCAAAAACTGAGAATAGAAAGAAAACTAGTATATGTAAGATATATTAAAATTTAAGAAAATTCTACCGTCGCATCTTTCTTAATTTAGAATAAAGTAGGTAAAAATCAATAAAATCGCTGAATATGTGCTATAAATTACCCCCCTTGGAAGAAATCCGACTTTTTTCATATTTTCATTATCTTTGGACAGCATTGCAAAAATGTACAGTAAAAATGCACTCATTATAAATAACTGGATGTTAAGTATTTGTTTTCATGACAAAATTAATATTTATTTGCTGTGTGGAATTTTTTTTTACAATTTAAAAATTTTGATAATACCTATTGTAATGATTCTATTTGTTTAAGTAATAAAAAAGTGAAAATAAAGTTATCGCCTACCCCCTTAAGCAAGATGAAGATCTTGAAAGTTAAATAAACAAACGTAAAGAACAATAGGAACTCTAGACATCGGTCCGGGTTATATCTAATGTAAGAGGGATAATTCAAAATAAAACGATGTCATGAGTGCCTAGACAGGTAAAATGAAAATAGTTGGTTTTTTTGTTTAACCCTAAGCTAAATCGTGTCATATTCATATCAGTAACGTTTCAGCAGCACTATACTTTATAGAACGATATCAGTAATACCTCATCAATATCTATACTACTCAACAAAAGAAACGATACAGTTGATTTTGTAAATATTTTTGTATTTTGCCATTTATGGCTTTCATTTTAGTGTATTAATGTACCCAACGCCAAAACGCATTTGATTATCCAATTTTTAAATCAATTCCGAAACGGATACGAAGAAAATCCGGAATGGTAGTTTTTCGCCCGATGATTGAGTTCGCCGTTTACTGATGGATGATTTAAAATGTTTGATGTAAATAATTGGGACACTTCATCATGTTAACAATTTGCCATTCAAAAAAGTTGAAAACAATGTCTCATTACGATGCTCCGTTCAATCCAAAATCAAAGTGGACAGTTACTTAGCGCGGTCATACCGTAGATCTTGAATTTTGTATTCGAAATTCATTATTATGTGAAAAGAAGAACAAACTAAAGACTATTGATTAATCTAAAGCAGACATGCTCATAAAATGCTAAATCACCTGACAGCACGTCCCGTGAGACGTCGCAACGTCAAGATCGCATAACACGCGTTTAGCGCTCATGAGAACGGTATTTGAAAATGGAAAATAGGCCTGAGGAAATCATGGTCGATATAGCAACAGAAGTTTGAAGTCAGCCGGTTAAAAAATGTGTTGGTTTGGTAAAAAGAAAATGTGGATATATTTACGACTGCAAACAGAAATTCCGGATTATGACCTTGACCGTGACCGGAAATGGTTCAGAAAATGTAAGAGAATTTTTTTGGCATAATGTTAATTCCTATGTGTAGAAAATACATTTTGTCTACGAGTTAAGTTTTTTCTAAAAGTAAAATATCATTTTTGATAAAATCTATGTATCGTTTCTTTTGTTGAGTAGTATATATCAGGAGGCAAGCAATTTGAGCTCATTTTCAGCTAGATTTCACGTCTTCACGGATTTTGACTCAACCCTGGATTGACTCACTGATAGTGTGACGGGTGCCGCTAGCGAAGCAGGACATGCTTACCCTTCTGGAGCACCTGATNTCACTCCCGGTTTTCATGGGAGTTCACACTATGAGTGCCTTAGTTTTTTGTGTCGTCTTTTTATTTCCGTGCATTGTACCTGTCTCACGTCCTTGTTTTGTGTTTGTTTTTCTCTGTTGCCGTTTTTGCCATTTCTTTGGATTTCGATCTTTATGGTCTTCGCTTCCCTTGTTCCTTCGGTATTCTACTGCAGTTGTTTTGTTGTACATGCGAACATTATATGAAAATTGCAGACCTCCCATTAAAACTGTTAATGTTGTTTGCGATGTATTTTTTTATTTCATTCAGACTAAGGGCCGGACTACCAAAATCCTTGTCATTCTAAAGTTGTACATGTACCTTTCTTACCGCGCAGTAAACGCTCGAGGGTCGCCATTTGGCACAGTTTAAAGTAGAGAGACTTTGTCTCATGTACATATCAACTCCAGATCCATTCATAGATTATAAATGATGTATCAAACTCTTGTCAAATAAACATGGGGGAGTTGTGTTACCCAAACAAAATAAGAATCGAAAATATAATCAGAAAAAATATAAGTTGCTCTCAAGATACAAATTAAGTTAAGTTTTAACAATCAGTCTATACAATTGGTATAAGGTCACCATGGTCACAAAAGACCAATTGGCTGTCTCGTTTACTAACTTTTGAATTTGGACCCGTTGGTGAAATCGCTGAAGAAGCAAAAACTATGTGACTTTTTAGGTCACCTGGCCTAAAAGGCCATGTGAGCTTTTGCCATCACTATGCGTCCGTCGTCCGTCTGTCTGTCCGTCAACAATTTCAAAAATCTCCTCTGAAACCACTGAGCCAAATGTAACCAAACTTGGCCTGAATCATCACCAGAGTATGGCTTCTCAAAATTGTGTTCAATTAGGCGGTAGGTGAAACAACATGGCTGCCGTTGCTAAAAATAGAACACAGGGGTAAATTGCAGTTTTTGGCCAATAATTTGAAAACCGTTACAGATATCAAAAATCTGACTAGGCTAAAAGTGATCAGCATAGCAAGATCTACCTGCCCTGCAATTTTGAAGAAAATCCGAAAACCCATCTCGGAGTTATTGCCCTTTTTCCGTAAAATTTTCAAAATTTGTGCATTTTTTATTTTTTATTTCAAAAAGTGTAACAGATAGAGGTCAAGTGTAAATTGCAAAAAAGTTCAGCATATCAAGATCTACCCACCCTGAAATTTTGAAGAAAATCCATAAACCCTTGTAGGAGTTATTGCCCTTTTTTCACTGAATTTTTTTAAATTTTCGTATTTTCATCTATTATTTCCAAACTTATAGAAGATGAGGGTTAAGTGTGGCGATTTCAAAACTGATGTTGAAAATTGTTCCTTGACCGCCATTTTCAAAATTCAACATTGTCCGATTCAATGAAATTTGGTTTCCAAATAGATCTTGATGTTGCGAGCTCAAATCCAGTGTTGAAAATTGTTCCTTGACCGCCATTTTCAAAATGGCCGCCAAACAAGGCGGGAAAATTCAACATTGTCCGATTTCAATGAAATTTGGTTTCCAAGTTGATATTGATGTTGCGACTTCAAAACCGATGTTGAAAATTGTTTGTTGTCCGCCATTTTCAAAATGGCTGCCAAAAAAAGGCGGGAAAATTCAACATTGTCTGATTTCAATGACATTTGGTTTCCAAATAGGTCTTGATGTCGCAACTTCAAAACTGATGTTAAAAATTGTTCATTGACCGCCATATTTAAAATGGCTGCCAAAAAGGCGGGAAAATTCAACATAGTCCGATTTCAAAGAAATTTGATTTCCAAATAGATATTGATGTTGCGACTTCTAAACCGATGTTGAAAATTGTTTGTTGACTGCCATTTACAAAATGACGTCTCGACTTCAAAACTGGTGTCGAAAGTGGTCGCTAGCAAAAACGTTTTTATCAAAAAAGCCCAACAAAGAAATATAACAAAACATGATCAGACTTTAAAAACAGTTCAAAATATTAGAAGTGTTCGACCTACGAAAGTTTGAGAAACTGAAGATCAACTGTATAACTTACTTTGTTACCTTGATTGTGGCAACTGAAAGCCAAGTCAGCGATACAGGCTCCTGGGAGCCTCTGGTTTTTATTTTCCCTAAGAATGTACAATGTCGGACACTGAGTGCAAGAAAAATATTATGCATATAAAACATATAATATGTCATTCATTTTAATAAAACATTTCCCCTGACTTTTTCTAAATGTTTTTTGTTTTAATTTCTGTTTTAAATCCAGAAAGGACTGATGCAGGATTTAAGGTTTCTTTTCATTACACTGTGATATGTGTGTTTTATTCATTAATTCTGCTACATATATTACGAATTATTCAAAAATCATATTTACAAAGTAATTTTCAATCTTTTTTTCAAATATAAATAAAATAATAAAAAAATGATTTTCTATTTTAAAGTTTAAATTTGACAAAAAAAAACAACAAAAAAACAAAACAAAAAAAAAAAAAAAAAAAAAAAAAAAAAAAAAAAAAAAAAAAAAAAAAAAAAAAAAAAAAAAAAAAAAAAAAAAAAAATCAGAGATTTATGATTCACTCGGTGCATTGCATTTGCGCCTATTAGTACTTCATTTGTGCCAAAAAAATATTTCATTTGCGCCACAAACTGTACTTCATTTGCGCCAAAATTAATAAAAATTACATTTGCGCCAAATACAGGTAAATAGTATAGAAATAAGTAAAAAATACTTTAACATTTTATACTTTTTACTTGTATTTCCTTCTTCTGTTCGCCAGAGAGTTATAAGTAGGATTTCGAGCAAGGTATTTTACCTAAACGCTTTTGTCTTTTTGTCTTTGGATTTCAGCTCTTGACAATTCTGTTGGTAATTTTGTTATTACCCCTACTCGTAACCATCTTTAAAGGTTCAGAGTACAAAAACTATTTATAAGAAAAAAAATACAAAAGCAATGAAAATAAATGAAAAGCATTTAGTTTCAACACGCCCGCTTAACCTGTGTGATCTGGATGCAACTAATATGAGCGGTAAATAGTGGTGGTGACAACTGCCTTTTATCTTGTGGTCTGAAAAGCTATAAATTCGCCATTTAAAGGCATGCTCACGTGCTCATTCCGCTGCTCAAGTTGCTCGTTTTCACTGATCGCGTGCTCCTATCGCTGCTCGTGCTGCTCGCGTGCTCATCTCGGGAATTTGAGTGGAGTATTGGGCCTTATTGGGAGAGGAGGAGGAAGGAAAAAACAATAGTAAGACATTTTTATTTATTTAAAAATTTTTTTTTTTAATTTTAAGGAACCTCCCAGCCCCCATTCCCAAACCCATGACTGCTTCATGACGGAGAAAATAATATATATATATATTGTAATTAGTTGATTATTTATTACTATTAAATTGGAAGCTCTTTCAGAAAATCACAAAGAAACACAAAATAACGATGAAGTAGAAAATATACAGAAACAAAAAGCGGGGTTAGAGTTACGGTTAGGAAAAAGACCAAAACAAAAACCACAGAACAGGGAGATAAATTAATAGAAACAACACAATGGTCTGGGGTAGGCGACTCAAACAATAGTAAAGCACGGAAAAACAGGAAAATACAATTAAAAAGATTCCGGGGTAATGGAACAGCACAATAAAAGATGGAGGTAATCGTTTTTGAAAGCAGTAGATATTACGTAAGATAGGGTATCATCCAGCGTTCCACCACTCTCACACCATTTCACTACGCTCACGGTGCTCTACAGTCGTGACGCATGGAAGACGGGCTGAAGACATTCGATTAAATAGGAGGGATAACTGGGAAGGGGGAGGGCTTTAAGCGTGAAACAAAACTACAACTATATTTAAGGGACATATTAAAATATCCATATCACTATACAAGTAAACAGAATGATAGTTATAACAAACAGAACTAGCTCTGAAAAACTGATAATCGATCAATCAAAGCAATAACGTCGGAGGAAAGTTTTGGGGGGGGGACATTAACATAAAGCTTATGGGCATAAAGTGACCCGATACACTACTCCCATGTAAATTTTTCAACTCAAGAACAGACTTACTTGCGTCGTATAGAAGGCTAAATTTCCTGCCCCTACCCTTATCGCCCCATGAAATTTCCAGTTGCAATCAAAATCTCAGATTTTACACATATTTCGGTATATGGATTTACAAATATTTTGACATTATCTGCACAAAGGAGACATATGTTGTCGAAATGCGCATATGGAGATTCTAAATTAAAAGTAACTTCGGTATTTTGTTATTTTTTAAAAGTTTTTTTTATATAGTGCGAGCTCGAACTTTATTACTAATTAGAACTGTTTAATCCAAAGTTTTGCCTTGGCCATAATTGACGATTGTGCTCTTTTAAAGATATACATGCCCACACCGGCTTTTCACTCAAAGGGCATGTACTAATCTCTGTGATACTGACCTGAAATTTTATGCATTTTATGTTCCCTTTGACTAGACCTTTACACTTGAAAGACTGTGCCAAGCTCACCATATAGAACGAACCTTCTGTTTTTTAAAATTTTGCTTGGTTTGTTATTTTGCAGCTCACCGTACTAGGACACTACCTATGCCAACGGTATACTTTATTGGAATTACAAGCTCTGACCTATCTGACTTTGACCTGAACTGATTTTCTTCATTTAAGTTCCTCTTGACTCGACCTATATACTTGCTAATTACGAAATGTTTTTTCCATAGTTCAAAAGCCAAGTAAAAGTTTCGGACGCACAGAAAGACAGACACAAAGGGAGGAAAAACAAAACGGCATTGATCTTTGTTCATTATATAAGTCTGTGTTCTGAAGTAGCTCGCCATATATTGCTTACTTTTTTATTATTCGGGTCGTTTAATCCAATATTTTCGCACTGTCTATTATTGATTACTGTGCTTTTTTATACATGTACATGCCCTAAGCAGCTTTATTACCCCAAGGGCAAGTACTGACCTTTGTGACTTTGACCAGACCTTTTTTGCATGGTTACGTTCCTCTTTACTAGACATATTAAATTACAGAGCATGGAAAGTCTATTTTAAAAATTCAAGTTTCCGGGGCATAAAAATAGAATAAAAACACTTATATTTTGTTATCGATTCTAATGTAAGAACTAAAATATATCATCATATATTTAAAACAAATGTCAAAAATGAATATCTAAATTCCAGTACTTACAGGTCACGGTGTTCATCTTTTGGGATGAGTACTGCAACTTGGATGGTCATTTAAAGAAACATTTTTGGGGCCATTTAGGGCTTGCTTTATGGTATGAGGCTCCTCATTGTGTTGAAGACTGTACGGTGACCTCTAGATGCTTTGTTTTGGCCTGTTTTAGCCTGAAGATGGGATGTTGTCGCCTTGACATTTACCCCATTTCATTTCCTTTTTCATATATATGTAGGACTCAGATCTATGGCGGGTTCCAAATCTGTGGCAGATTCCGAATCTATGGCAGAAAGTGACGTAACAAAGAATATGTCGCTCCAAATCTATGGCAGATTTCATCGTCTCCAAATCTATGGCAGATTCGACTGTCCCCAAATCTTTGACAGATTTTCCTGTTCTCAAATGTTGAGAATCTTCCACGTCTTGGCAAAAGATAAAATATAATGCAGATAATTTTTCAGTACTGAAGCTAATACGCGAATTTAGAGTGCGTGGAGACAGATTAACATAAGGCTTAGCCTTGTTTCTCAATCCAACATTATTTTATTGTATTTGTAATATGCGCTGTCGTTGTTGTTGAAATAAAGCTTAAACTAATATCGAATTTATTTATTGACTAAATTGTGTCCTCTACTGTATTGTGCTTTTGCTCAAGTTAAGAGGAATAAAAAAAACAAAGAAGTTCATGGTTTGAACTGATATTGACAGAGTAGTGTTTGTCCTCTGGTTTGTTTGTTGGTTTTGTGTTATTTATTTTTCATTCGAAAATGCGGTTCATTTACATTTTCACGGGAATTTTCCATGTCGTAAACGTCATTTGAGGTTTTCTTGTGCAGTTCCCGTGTGATTGGGTCCTGTGATTCTAGACGTTTACGGCAATTGTAGACATTTCCTGTTACTTTTCATGTCGAAGGATTTTTTTTCAAGTGGCTTCTGTGGAATGCCTATGGAACAATAAACACATAGTTAATAAAAACTAGTAATTTTACTTACGTGGAAAATACGAGAATACAGAAGAACAAGGACATGAGAAATCAGCAAAAAATATGATTATGTAAATAATTGAACATATGCTGTTCAAAATCTAGGAAAATTTACATCATTGTTAACTGGTCATATTTCGATACAACGTGTACCAATGAAAGGACACGGACAATCAAATGATCTGAAAAGTTATGAAAAACGATATTTTGTCACATTAAACTGACTGCAATCTACAGGTTCTACAAAACTGATACGAGTTCAGTTTTTCTTATCCAGAACTGAGTCGGTATTTTGTTATTGCTTCCAAAGGTCAATTTTGCAATGAAATACCGAAGAAGCAAGATACTGGAATTAACAATAACTATATAACTGAAGTACTGCTAGATGGACGTTTCGACTACTTATGTCAAATTACGACATGCATAAAAATTCCGGTTCCTTAAAAAAATATAAATAAATAGAATAAATAAAAAATTCCGATCCCCCCCAAAAAAGTAAACAGCTACTGAGGCCAGAGATATTATAGGATTAAACACCGTTTTAAAGGAATTTAATTATTGGAGTATAAACTGGGCCTATTTACTCACAAACAAATAAAAGTCCGAAGGCAAGCAAGACATTTTTGTCTTTGATACTAACTTTTCATGGGTCTCACATATTACATGTTTATTAAAAAGAAGGCTCCATTGACGTTTGTTCACGCTTTTGTGGGTAAGTGACGAGCGGCTTAGACTGTATATTCCATTAAGTTTTTATGTCAAATTTGCCATAGATTTGGAACTTCGTATATCTGCCATAGATTTGGGATTCTTTTGCTGCCGTCAGGATCTGCCATAGATTTGCAATGAGTAAATCTGCCATAGATTTGGAATTGTTTTGCTGACGTCAGAATCTGCCATAGATTTGCAATGAGAAAATCCGCCATAGATTTGGAATTGGTGACGTCAGGATCTGCCATAGATTTGTAATCTGCCATAGATTTGGAACCCGCCATAGATTTGAGTCCTACATATATGTTATAATGCCACGTTTACACTGCCCGAGGTAACCTCCACCAACCTGATTATGCTATGTATTCCCGACCATCTTCATTAAATTCATTGATGACTATGTCCACTCGACCTGTACCCGATTAAACAAGACTATCACTCGACAATTGTACCCGATTAAACAAGACTATCACTCGACACTTATAGATGTAATTACGATTCAAGTACGACTTATACCCGACTTTCATTCGACCAGCCAGACTTTGTCAGATTATGCTTGATCATTACCCGAATTTGTGTACATCTGCAAAGGAATACCGAGGCAAAAATGAAGAAAGGTGGAATTTCGAAATCAACAATGAAAAATCACGACAAATCATATCCAACACGAATTCAGACAGCATAACAGAGACAAAACAAATGAAAAAAAAATGAAGAAGAACGCTACAAAAGTGTTTATCCTACAAAAACTGAGGTATCATCAGGTGCATCGGAAGGGTAAGCATGATCTGCTCCTCCACGCGTGGCATTAATTAACTAGATATGGTCGAGTGTGCTCGAGTTTTGACATATTATATAAAGTGTTAAATTGAGGAAATACTTCAGCACGGTGGTTGAGCAGCCATATTTGTGGTCTAGGTGGCTGGAGCTTTAAAGAAAAGATGAAAACTACACAAACTTTGATGAAACTAGAGTAGCATGAAAGAAACACTATTGTATTCTTGAATTCGTGTATTTAGTGATGATGAATCTGTTTCCAAAGTGCGTCGTTGATTCAATTTCGCCCTCTGCACTACATCCTTCGATTCCACAGAAGCATGCAAAATCTGAATATATATCATCTTCTTCAAAATATATAGTTCTGATCGGATTTGTCTTTTTGTTCAACATGAACGCGACCAACCAGAGTTTTCCAAAAAGTCTTCTCATTGATATTTGTGTTGAAGTTCGAGAACAAACATCCATTCCATGTCCGAGATGGTAAGGTGTTCAAAGACTGTAGATTTTTATGCCCCCGCCGTTAGGAGACGGGGACATTAAGTTTTAGCCCTTGTCCGTCCGTACGTCCGTCCGTGCGTACATACGTCCGAAATTTTCGTCAAAGATTTCTCAGCTTGTGTATGCAGGAATGATTTGATATTTGGTCTGAAGCTTTGGTATGATGAGTTGTACCGTGTCTCCCCTTTTCAAGTGTGTCGCTTATCTACTTCCTGTTTGCCGATATATCTGTATGGCGGGGGCATCCGGCGTGTCCCATGGACACATTTTCTTTTATTTCACTTTATTGTCATGAATTATTGGCTCACATACGGTTATTACTTGTTGTGCCTGTTTGCGTGAAACTTCGCGTCCCGTGTTTTGCCTCTACAAAATCGGTGTCTATATCGTGATCAGCGAGATTGCACTCGTACACCGATTTCTATCTCTTTATGTATGTCAACTTGGTCAACTACTTCAGGTACGATTAAATCTTTTTCAACAATTGTTTGGGCTTGAGCAATCAATTTTTTTTCTGATTATTTTCGTGGTCGTGACTTTCTGTGTCGTCATTTGAGATGGTAGATTTGGTTCTCGTTTCTTTGGTCCAGTGTATCGATTCTGCTAGGTGGTTCTATTACTGTGGCAATATATTTGGTCTCTGCGTTTTCCTGGCTTTCAAAAATTTTATAGAAGTGATCTACGTTTTTAGCTTCGTGGGTCATGTGTGCTGCTGTGTTTACGCATAGCAGGATGAGCTTTCCACACGTGCGTTGTCGCAGATTTATGGAGATGTGGATGTGTTGTACTAATTAGCTTGTAAATTTGGTCTTTGGACCAATTTTGTTTATTGTATTGTTTATTTGCTAACTGATCATTGGTATTATTGCCCCGTCAGGTTTGGACCGGCACGTTAATATAGGTTTGTTTTAAATGAAGTATACTTTTTTTAATGAATTTTTTGGCGAGAGTTAAGATATAATATATACAATGTATTCAGACAGAGGACGACAGATATCAGTAACAATATTATATTGTATCAGGTAGAATAAATAAACGTAAACAATCAACTAATAAAAACTACAACAGAAAACTAAATTTGATCAAAATCATTTAACCGTTTAACCAAAATCTATTTGTGGGGGTGATTAAACTGAGACAATATTATTACTGATAATGAAATAAAAATAGAATGAATGGATATCTCTTTCACTCACCATTCAAAATATTTTCATACTACATACTAGTAATATATTTACATTATAACAAACACTATAAAAGCACAGTCCATTTGTGATGTGCACAACACAGAAAAATGAATTTAAAATTGTTTTCTCAACCAAAACACCAAATATAACATTCCCATCAAATGCATTGGAATAATATTTTTGTGTCTACTATGTTTCAAACAAAGGAAGCCAGGGGTTCCAGCAGATATAAGCTATTTCTAGTGATTTCCTATTAAAATATGTATATTTTTATAATATTAAATTTACCTTTAAATGGTTTTTAAAGCCCTAAAATTGATATTTTCTTGTGGAAGTTTTGATCTATATAAAATTTAGTAATTGTTATTATCACATTTCTTACATAATTCATGTCTGATTTTTGAAGAATTCCAAACAGAACAATCAATGTATTGAAAGGTAGTTCTATCTCAGTATTTTCAAAAATCCACAACTTAAGATCAACCCAGAGTGTTTCTACTTTCCGACATGACCAAAAGATGTGTTCAATAGTCTCAATCTCTTGCAAGCAAAATGTGCATTTATTTGTTTAAGATATCTTAATTTTATGTTGAAAATCATTGGTTCCCAATATCTTGTGAGTTATTCTATATTGAAACCACTGTAATTTTGCATTTTTTGTAATATTGAAAGGAAGGTTATGTATATTTTTCCAATCATATTCGTTGTTGAGTATTTGGGACTATTGCAACTCACATTTCAATTCTGAAATTTTATTATTTAAAATGTTATACATATCTCGTGATTTGAAGAATATTGTTATTCTACTATTAGGTAGTAGCGTCCACTTATCTTACTCATATCATTCCCTGCAATGTTTATAACTTAACAGATTGTATTAAACCCTGATGTATAAGAAAATTTGTCTGTATATTATATCTCTCTGTGAAATCAGGATATCAGTATGTATAATTTATGCCGAGGATATAATCATGTTTATACAGTGAAACAATGATAGAACTAAAAAAATGGCATAACATAAAAGGAAGCATGAAAATGAACAAAAAGCAAAAAAGAAAAAGAAAACTAAAATAATGTACTAAATTGCAGAAATTAGCAGCAGTTATTACAAAATTGCACATCGAGAAAAATACAACACATTTAGCATAAGTAAGCATATACGCAAAAATAAGAAGGCAACAGCATTAATGACAGAGAACACACATTATACTTAGTACATAACTTTTGTTTGCCTATAAAATTTAAAGAAGATATAAATTTAGATATTTATATATAAATGTGACGCCGTGTAATTTTATGACGAGTACGAAGTTCACAGTGTTTCTGTCCACAGGGTAGCGTGCGACCTGAGAACTCCGTGTGTCCTGATATGTCCTTGTATAAACTGGACAAAATGGCGTAGTACCACTAATAGAAATTCCCGGTGTGTCTGTCACCAGGACCCTGGTGACACGAGAATATCCTCTAATGTATAAATCCGGGGTTCTTGTGTAAACTGGACGTCTCCTTTCATATATATAGGGATTCCACAAAGAAACGAAGTCGCTGTATTAAGTTCAACAATCTATTAATTCAAATGTCATATACACAATTTAACAATAAAGAGAGGATCCTCACTCGGGCTATCACAATAATCCAACCATGTACTCTCACTCGCTGTTAGCACTCCTCTCATTCTCACAGCTCGTCCTTTTATATCCATAAAAATAGGGCAACTTGCCTACAAGAAACATAGGGCATATGCCCATGAGGGCTATAGGGTATGCGTCCATAAGGACACCAGGGCTTGTGACACCAATACCGGGATTGTGGGCACCAGATATACTGGACAGATAAGCACCGACCTAAGGGCTATTAAGCACCAAGTTAACCATGCAATAAAATACCTTTTAATTTACACAAATAATGATTTACAAGTAATACTATCTTGCAGGTATATATATTATTGGAAAGGGTGAACCTTAAAATAATGCACTCATTGTTTACACATTAAATACCTTTGAAAAAGTAAATATATTTATAACACATCTATATATATACTGGGTTAAGTTCTTTTCTTTTTTGCCAAACATCCTTAGAATTGAGCTACCCGGACTCCAACTCCGTATACTTTTGTGATAAACAAACAATGCAAGGATATGGAGTAAATGTACATGAGAGAAAGTCTCTTCAAGTACATGGTAGAACCAAGCAATGGAATAACGCTTTTATTGTTATTCTTCAACTTGAAGTTACCATACTTGTCCTATGTCGACAGTACAGGAATTGGCATGGAATGATTGGATAGCCACTTTGCAGAAGACACCAGGGATCGATGCCTTGGTTAACATAAAAAATCAAAATGAATTATGTGATGAATACATGAACAATGAATACTTGAACACACTCTGTAAACAAAATCCAAACAACTATTGAATTGATCTAAATTTATATTTTTAAATTTTGTTCATTTTTTAAAAAATGTTTGTATCTTTAATCAAAATAATCATAGATGTTCAATTTTTATTCCGTTGTGTTATAATGAAGGTATGATTTATTTGTAATTAAAACACTGTATTCTGTCCCGCTTTTGGCACTTTAGTTTAATAAAATCTATTTCTATAATTTCAAGACGATAAGTTTGAGTTGCCTTTCTTCCGTTGTATAATCATTATTCAGGACGTGAAGCATCGTTATTTCGTTATAGAAATTTCCGGGCGATGATACTAAGGTTACTGTGATATCATTTTAGATTAATGATTTACTGTAAACCATCGAAAAAAACTGGCCAATTTTAGTGAAGCCATGTTTTCCCAGGACATTTATAAACTGTTGGCCATTCGAGACATAGTTTTGAGTTTTGTGCTTGCGCTGAAGCCATTTGTCAAAGGGATATGTTTTATCTATCGGGAATTTACACGTTACGTAAGAATTTCAGGCATTTTGGCTCATTTTTTTTGCAAATATTTTGTAACCCTTAAATAGGTAATTGATAAAATTAAATGTTCACAATATGTACGTTGTGTGTTTATACATTAATTTTCTAATGTTTTTGCAACTATTTGAACCACAAAATTGACAACAAAAACAAGAATTCGGAAATTTATACCAAATAAAAAAAATGGAAGATTGGGATAATATTCAAATATTTCAATCGAATATAAAGCTCAAATAAACATAAAACGATTAGTTAAGATATCTCGCGCGAGTGTTGAGGGGTGTATGTTACACGTTTTGTTGCTTTACCTATAGTGTTTCGATAACGTGTACTTGTTTAGTTTAATACTATTTTATTGCAAATTAACGGAAACATCGGCAAACGAATACCGAAGCAAGAACGAGGAAAGGGGAAATTCTAAAATCATAAATCCAAAATCACGGCATTTCACAGCAACACGATTGCATTTATTGAGCTACATTAATACCTAGGTCTAGTATGTTAGATATTCAATTTCCTAGGACCTTAACCATAGTACTCTCTGGAGCTTTAAAACTTTCCGTTTTGATTCGTTTTTTTTGAAAATTGATAATATAAGGGAATTACTCAAAGATGAATTTCATTTGTTCCAAAGTCTAACAGACGAGTTGTCGAAAATTCTTAAATTACATCTAGGAGTAACATAGTTATTACTTGTCCTTACATTATATGTATTAATAAAGGAAGTTAGGGGATAGATACAATTATTCAGGTATGCAGGACACATTCTATGATGCATTTTATTTTTCGACATTGTCTTCTATTTACTGGAGGATCC
>MJUU01038694.1:32712-85603 GCA_002080025.1 Modiolus philippinarum | reverse complement strand
AAAAAATAAAAAATGCAAAAATTTTGAAAATTTAACGGAAAAAGGGCTATAACTCCGAGATGGGTTTCAGATTTTCTACAAAATTGCAAAGTGGATAGATCTCATCATGCTGATGATCATTTTTACCTCGTGTCAGATTTTTGATATCTGTAACGGTTTTCGAGTTATTAGCCAAAAACTGCAATTTACCCCTATGTTCTATTTTTAGCAATGGCGGCCATGTTGTTCGACAGAGGGTGAAACTGAACATAAGTTTGAGAAGCCGTACCCTGATGATGATTCAGGCCACGTTTGGTTTAATTTGGCTTAATGGTTTCAGAGGAGAAGATGTTTGAAATTGTTGACGGACGGAAGGACGACGGACGCATGGTGATGGCAATAGCTCACATGGCCTTTTAGGCCAGGTGAGCTAAAAAAATACAATTTTTCGGTAATGTACTCAGTTGGTTTCGCAATTCAAAAACCAACAAGGATGCATGGTTTGAGGTTCTGTAAATCTTTTTACAAAATATCCTACAATTACTTTAGAAAACGACGTTTTCATAAAAAAATGTCAGATTATTATTACAGAACGATAATGTTAAGAAAATTACGAAATTATTCACGGGAGCGTGAATATTATGGCGATTTTACCATGAGTTGGCCCTTCAATAGCAAATATTTTACCCTGGGCGAATGTGAGGGGTAAAATATAGACATAAAGGGCAAACCCGTGGTAAAATCAACATATATTCACGCTCCCGTGAATTATTTTGATTCTAATATGATACAGGGTACAGAAAAGATGAAATCGTCTTTGTATTCATAGGTGAAACGGCCTTTTTACCCCCGTAAAGTAAGATGCTTTGCTCTATGAAGCTGCAAAAACTATGACGTTATCATAAGTACCGTCGATTGTCATTACAATACCCGCGAGTATATGGGGATTTTACCACGGTTATGGACACAAGGTGATTAAAGGACGTCATATTTTCGAAATGCGCATATGCAGAATTTAAATTCACGGCAACTTCGGTATTTATTCATTTGTTACCACTGGGTCGATGCCACTGCTGGTGGACTGTTAGTCCCCGAGGGTATTCACCCGCCCAGTAGTCAGTACTTCGGTGCTGAGCCGAAAGCCGATTCTATTTGGAACCTTTCAATATCTAATTTTTTGTAAATTTTGTTGAAAACTAAGGAGTATCTCCCTCATGCAAAGCTCTGTCCTTAGCTGATTTTGGCTTTACATTTAGATCATATTGGTTATTTGCTCTCTTTCAGTTTTTAAACATCTTTGGGTTAATGGTCTTCCAAACGTTTAGATTTCATCTGCACTGAAGATACATAAGTTGTCGAAATGCGCATATGCAGAATTTAAATTCACGGTAACTTCGGTATTTATTCATTTGAATATGACGTTTGATTTGAATCAATAAATTATGACACAGTGGAAAGGCCGAGAAAAGGACATTTTTTGTTTTGAGTCGTTTTAAATACAAAAAATACCGAAGTTGCATTTAAGACAGTAAATTTCATTATTTCGTTAAGCCATAATCCAAAAGTATTCCAAAAAGAAGTACTCATTTCAAAAAATATCGAAATAGAAAGCCAAAACCAGTACCAAAGACATCCACCGAGTGCCATACACGGAATGAAGCCTCAGTAGTTTTAGGTGGTTAGAATTTTGATAAAAACAGTAAATTTCTATAACACGCAAGGTAAAATTTTCATGTCAAGCAAGTCTGACTATTGGGCTGGTGAATACTCTCGGGGACCTTTAAACTTGTCTCCTTGACATTTACTTCATTTCCTTTCTTTTTCATATATCATTATTCCGCATCGTATTTCATAATATGCGCAAATCAAATGGCTCGTGCATTGATGATTTATAGGCGCAAAGAGCACTTCTTATATTCAGGTGTCTTATATGAAGCAGGTGATACTTACTCTACTGGTGCACCTGATCTAACCCATTGGTTTTTATTGGGTCAGCGTTGTTCATCTTTGGATGTGTGTGTGTGTCTCATTTTTTTCTTTGGGTCGTACTTGTGTTATGTCTTTATTTTTCTGGTGTTGTCATTGTCCTTGAATTACTCGTTTCAAACTGACGGTTCGTTTCTCAATTACTTTACTATTCAAAATTATCAATAACGGGAAAAAGTTCCCATA
The DNA here is from genome assembly GCA_002080025.1 of Modiolus philippinarum. Classification (NCBI taxonomy): domain Eukaryota; kingdom Metazoa; phylum Mollusca; class Bivalvia; order Mytilida; family Modiolidae; genus Modiolus; species Modiolus philippinarum. The sequence goes on along the minus strand of MJUU01038694.1, from coordinate 83,452 downwards.
TACAGTATGAACACAGTAACAGACATGTATTTGTCTGCGGGAGGTATTTTAATTTATTTTTAAGTGGTGGTATAGTATCATTCACCTATTTGTGTTACTGTACCTCATATTTATAAAAACAACGTATTCGACAATTCATCGCAAAACGTGTTTCGCCCCTTTTTGAATTTATATAATCGTATTTAAATCTATATACGTTCGTGCATATTATGTATACTTTTAAATCCGATATATGTATTGGCAATTTGCATCTGTAGCCCGCTGTTCCCTAATATCGTGGTACTTAATGTTTTTCAACAAATATTTATCTACTCAACCTTAACTGTCAAAAATTGTTTTCTCTGTACGTTGTAAAAGTCCCCCTCTGTCTCACACACCAATGCAATCTTTATTTTTTGTGTTATTTACGTTTTTAGAGGTTTTGAGATGTCCGCCATATTTTTGTCATCAAAAGGTGTTTCCCCGAATATCGTGCTAAATATAGAAATTTATCTATGGAGCACCTGCTTGATCAAAACTTATTGGGATTCACGTGGGCTCTTCCATGTCATGTACATTTTAAGTAAAGGAAAGATTGGAATGAAAGCTTGCAATTTTTGTGGATAAAAATTTACTTTGATAAAGACATAGCTGAAATTGCCCTCAGTTTTTTTAAATAGAGAGATGCAGTGTCATTGTAAGATGTTGTTATCACAGACTTTTTTTGTAAATTAAATTGTCTTATTTGACCAGACTTTAATATATTTTTTGTGTGTGTTTAAGCTGTGATTATCCATGTCAGATGCTAATGAAATACTTGTGTAAAACCTTGTCAATTATTAGTATAATTAAAAAGATAAACCTGACTTACAGCTCAATGCATTATCAATTTGTTATCAATTTGGAAATGTTTAAATAACAAAATACTGTTAATAAATTAGTTTCTGCAGTTGTGCATTTCGACAACTTATGTCTCTTCAGTGCAGATAAAATGATACTTTTTGTCTTTTTTATTTTTTTAATATTTCAATGGTTGCAGCTATTTAAAAACATGTTTAACATTTAATACTTTTATTTCACAACCTGGAAGCACACTAGATCTATTTCACATTTACTTGATGCAGTGTGGACAACGGAATTCACTGTCACGTCTCAGTACCGTAACGGGTGAGCAAAACCTCAAGTGAGTCCAGTGGGGACAAGAATCACATTTGCCCCATGTAACAAAAACAAGGCCAGCTAATGTCTCAAGTTCTGCTGGTTGCCACTTGTCGCACACACAGCATGGTTCTTCATCAAACAATGTCACTGTCAATGTTAGCAGAATCCTGAGAAGAAACTTAGCTGATAGGACCTCCCTTTTTGCTCAATCCTGATGTGCTTGGCTTACGTGCAAGTACAGACTTAGTTGACTTTGCTTTTCCTTTTGGTTTAACAAATTTTGGCTTTTGTACAGTTTTGTTTGAGGTTTCCTTTGGTTTAGCATTATTAGACAGCTTTTGTTTCTTTGAAGCATTTGCCTGTATAATATCTAAATTAGATTTTTTTGCTAAATTTCCAGCAAAGTAAGGCGTAACAAATTTTCTCTTTGGTTTTTTACAATAGTCTTAGTAATCTTCCGAGCTTCGAAGAATGCTGATGCATGACAAGGTTCAGTATTTGTGCTGGTTTCAAAATTTACAACTTGTTCCTGTGTATCATTGTCAATTACCCTTGGAGTGAGGTATGAGGCTGCTGTAACAAATGAATCCCGTTCCTCAGCCGATTGTGTTTCATCATCATTAGCAACCGGAGTAGTGTTATTTTCTTCAGCAAAATCTAAAGAAGAATGAGTATCATTATTATAAATTGTAGCTGGTTCAGTTTCATCAGATAGAATGGACTTCTTGTTGAACGGAAAGATACCGGTTTTTTTGAATGACGACACTAAGTTTTGTGGTGACATGGCTTTAAGATAAGGCTGGCAAGTAAGAGTGGCAATATCATACTTTGTTATGCAAATGCCAGGGTTTTTCTGCATGTATGTTGAACATTCACGGTTATACATGTTCTTGAATGGCCCAAATATTCCAACGTCAAGAGGTTGTGTTAAATGGCTGCTGTGGGGTGGAAGGACAAAAAGGATGACATTATGCTTCTTAGCCCAGTCAGATAGGGTCAAAATGTGCCCATCATACAAGACAAGAATATGTTCCTGATTTTGTACTGTAATTCCAACATTATTTGCAAAATGTGACTGGATGTACTTATGGAATATTTGCATATTGGACCACCCAGACTCGCTCATTTCACAATCAGAACCCGGAGGAGCACCTGCTAGAAACTCATTATTCCATCGCTTGCCAGGGAATACGTAATAAGGTGGTATAAAGTTGCCCTGTGCATTTCCGCCTGCAATGATTGTAATGGTTGATGATTTTTCTGATGTTACAGACTGGGGCTTGGTATCTTTATCACAAACTATTTTTGGAGGTGAGTGAGCAGTTGTTACCCCTGTTTCATCAATATTATATATTCTGGATGGTTTACCATGCAAGTTGTTGTTTGTAAGAACGGTTGAAAGTTCCTTGAAATAGTTGCTAATTTTCTGAGGAGATGCATTCTTTGCTCTAGCAACAGACAACTTTTGGGGTTTCACAACTTTTTTTTTGTAATGCTTTATTGGCAAAAAGAATGTTATATATTGAGACAGAGGCACACATGTAACAGTAATAAGGAAAATATGACATTTAGTTATTATGGAATACTAATTGCAAACAAATTATTAATGAGACAATAAAAAAACTTTTTTTCCATTTATAATGATGTCATGTTTTTGTCTATTTGTTGTGACTGAATCAAAAGATTGTGTGGACTAGAAAGAAAACAACCAATTTAATCTATAATCACATTACAAAATTAAAAAAAACAAAGCATCAGAGTTTGCCAGTTTAAACATGTTATTTTCAATAACTATATTAAAATCGCACATACACACATTCATACCTACATTCATCATTGCAATGTCTTTTACAATAAATCAAAAGTTGCTGTACACATCTAAAAGTCACTTCAATCTACCATGTGTACAGCAAAAATATAACTACATTCATTGCAACCCCATTCTCACCTGTCACTTTCAAAAACCATTCTTACTGAATTAATATATACTGTCTGACTCTAATTAATTGTATTTTTTTTTAATCATAACTACTATTATTAATCATAAACATTATTATTAATTTTGAAGGATAGTAATCCGGGGGTTCCAGCAGTTATCGGCCCTTTCTAAAGGTTTATTTTTATAATATATATATTTTTCTATTAAAATATTTTCTTTCAGATAATTTTTTAATGCTAACATATTAACTTGATCGCCATTTAGTTTTGACCGATATATGTAGAATTTAGTGTAAAGTATAATTAAATTTCTGACTAAATTTCTATCTGACCTTTGTAAATTTCCAAATAAGACAATTTCTAAGTTAAATGGCATATTTATTTCAGTTTTCTCAAAAATCCAATCGTTTAAATTATCCCAGAGTTAAAAAATCTTACTACATGACCAGAAAATGTGCTGTATTGTTTCTATTTCTTGTTGACAAAAGGTACATTTGTCTGAAGGTTTTATATTTAATTTATAAAGTAATTCGTTTGTTCCTATAATCCTATGTATAATTCTGTACTGAAACCATTGTATTTTTGAACTTTATGTAGTATAATATAATGTAGAATAAATATCTTCCCATTTTAAATCTTTATTTAGTATTTGTGTCCATTTTTTCTCACATTTTATATCAACAGTGCTATCATTTAAAATTTCATACATATCTTTTGAGCCCTTCTTGGACTTCATAAATATTTTCATATTATTGGGAGTTAATGGACCATGAATTTTATTTATATCTAAAGGGTTTATATTAAGTGACTTCATATGAGATTTTATAGCAGAGACAATACTTTGATATGTGAGAAAGTTTGTCCTTATATTATAGGTTTGAAGGAATGCTTGAAAATCCATTAGATTGCCGGAGTCGTCTAACAAATCATTTATCAATTTGATACCTTTTCTTGACCAGTCTGAATAATTTACAGGACAATCACCAATTTTTATTCTTTCATTATTCCAAATGTTAATGGTATTGAAGTCTATATTTTCCTTGAGCATTTGTTTCCGATTTAATTCTTTCCATGCACTGAAAACCTCTTGCCAAAAAGGATTTTTTATATTTTTAGTTGGACCTACATATTGAAGATTTATTGAGTTTAATTTTTCGGTAAACATTAACATTTTACCTACTTTGGAATTAGTCTTGAAAATTCTTCGAATCCATGTTAACTTAAGTCCTTTAATATAGTTATTTATATTAAGCATTTTCAGTCCCCCAAAATCTTTTTTTTTACACAGAGTTTCCCTATTTATTTTGTCTGGTTTATTTTCCCAAATAAATTCAAACAATTTATTAATAAATGGTTTCATAATTGATGTATTTGGACTTGGTAACGTTAAAAATAGATGGTTTAATTTAGAAATTATCAGAGATTTTATAATAGCTATTTTCCCAATTGGTGATAGTATTTGATTGGACCATATTTTAATAATATTTTCTATTTCTTTATTCTTAGGATAATAATTTAATTTTCAATCTCATTTAAATCAACAGAAAAGTGAATTCCAAGTAAAGTAAATCTGCTGGAACCCCATTCCAATCCCCACTTGACACACATTGTGTCACTATTAAACCTTTTCTTTCCAATCCACACAACCTTGGTCTTTTCTAAGTTAATATTTAGTCCTGACATTTCAGCATATTTTTGTAGAGTACGGAGAGATGCATCCAAAGACTCTGGAGACCCATCTAAGATTAATGATGTATCATCTGCATATTGAGATATTAAATATTCAGAATCATCTATTGTTATTCCTTTGATTTAATTGTTATTTCCTACCAAAATTCCAAGAATTTCTGCACATAAGAGAAAAATGTAGGGTGATAAAGGATGTCCTTGTCGACAGCCTCTTTCAACTTCAAAGAAATTTGAAAGGAAACAATTTTGAGTAACACAATTTTTTATATTGGTATAAAAGGTCTGTATCCATTTTTTAATAGAAGCTCCAAAATTAAAAAAATCTAAAACATTTTGTATAAAGTCCCATGATATAGAGTCAAAAGCTTTTTCAAAATCGATGAGGAGGAGAATGCCTGGTATTTCATTCTCTTCAGTAAAAAGAAGAATATCATATATTAAACGAAATTTTCCCCAATATACCTTCCAGGAATAAAACCAGTTTGGTCACTGTTTATAAGAAAATCTAAAACTGATTTAATTCGTTCTGCAATGCAACTTGCTGCAAGTTTATATGAAGTATTTAATAAACAAATAGGACGCCAATTTTTCATATATTGTCTAGGCTTATCACCCTTTGGGATGCAAGTTATTATGCCTTGTTGTTGTGTCACCGACATTTGACCATTTATATATCCATAATAAATAGAACGAAGAACAAATTTCCCTATTTCACAACTTTTAATTCTTCCCATTTTCCAAGAAAATTATAGAACCAGTGATTACTTATCTTACATGAGTCCTCTGTAGACTGCAATTTCTTCCCTAGAGAAGCAGCATAATCCTTTGCTATGAATTGGATGTCTGTCTTTGTGTACCCATAGCCAATCTTCGCCACGTACACAAGATGATCCACCAAAGATTTTTCTTCCTCCATTGTAAATAATGTTCCAACTCCAATTTTGGCCCCAACCTCCACCTTTCCTTTAACTCTGTCCCTCAAATCATCTCTGGAACTTGATAATCTCTTGCAGCTCTGTATATAGACTTCCCATTTTCAACAACAGCTCTATAAGCTAACTGTAAGTTCCCCCTATCATATTGGAGTCTTTTATCTTTGGTCCAGGGACCTGAAAAAAAATCAAATTTATTTTGTTTATATGAATCGAAGAAAAAATTTTCAAAATACATGTATCAAATAAATAAAAAATTAAAGTATCAGGTTAGTAATAACTGGTTCAATAATTCTTGAAAGAGGAAATTTTAAGTTGTAAAATGCCAAAAGTTATCTAGTCCCCTCTGTCTCCTTAAATAAAATAAAACAAGGACAAATATCATTTCAAACATGACTTTAATTATATGTCAAAACCTGTAAATCCATCGAAAATTATCATTTTTCAGTTTTTAACCCTTATTAGTTTTTTTTCATTTGCAAGGAGGCGAAGGTCACTTAATCACATGACTTTGGCGTCCTTGGATGTGGAATGAACAGACGACAATATCTACAACACAAACTTTGTCCTTGCTCCTTTTTCTGTGTGTGTATTTGGAAGGATGGTGTCACAGATTTTTTCAATTGCAGCCATTTTAGTAAAAACAAATACAAGTATGTTGTACTTACCAGAAATCTTGACATTGTTGACGGAAGTAATACTGATGGAACAACGTGATGCTAGTGTTTACGTTTCTAAAAACAGATGCCTCGGAAATGACGTCTCGCGCGAGGAATTCCCTTTTAAGAAAATACCACGATATTCGGGAACCCGCGATATTAGGAGAAGGAAGTATATATTCGATTGGTAAATAAATTTAAAAAAATCGTATTTTGTAGTATCACAAGTACAACTTAGGCAAAATGTTCATGAAATTGTATTGATGTTCTCTGTCATTCGTTCTGACAAAGTTGGCCGCTCATTTTCTCTCTAGAAGTATTTTTTCTATCTTCATTGTAAATATTCAATGTACCTTTGCGACATTTATATCTGGATGCCTTTCACTCGACCCATACAGCGACTCGTTGAATGTGTTAATTACAACACTACCGAACAAAATTGTAAAGAGCTGAAATCAAAAGGGAAGGCTCAACATCACCGTAGAAGTTCTCAACCGCAGTGATGACATTTAAAAGGGAAATGATTGTTAAAAACCGGTTTATGAAGCGGAAAATTCACAGAAATTGGAAAACGTTCAATTTCTTTTATGTTTGCGTTGCTTATTTACCTTTAAATTTTCCGTTTATATTTCAGTGACCCTTTCATTGTTCTTCATCAAAGTTCTCAATTAAATATATTGTCCTTTCAAATGAAAAATATTTATCTGCTATCTCTCGAAGGGTATATTTATCGGAAATTTGTATGAGTTTCCTTTGATCCCAAGAAGCAAATATTTTTCAGTATTTACTAATGTCAGAATACGAAAAAATATTGGCAAAAAGTATCTTAGGCCACGCCTACTCTGTCAATCTGAATCAATGAAACAAAGCAATATACATCTATAGAGACTCTTACCGGATTGTACAAATTCTTTTTACTAATCAATAGCAGTCAATTTCACGATTTGTTGAAAATTAACAAAATTACAACATTCATTTTCAAAATTGTTCTATTAAATGATTTAGTTAATTACCGATAAAAAGAATAATAGAAGAAATATTGGCTCTCAAAATGGACTCGCCCACAAGGGGCTCGTCCATTATTGTTCGCCAATATTTCTTGCATCAAAATAATTCTATATATATTTCAATATTAAATATCAATATAAAAATATATACACTTTGTTGTAAGGATGAGGTAGATTTTAATGACATGTGGAGAATGACGTCAGGTAAATTAACTGTCCTACATTCTTAAGGGTAAATGGAATGTGAAAATTTCTGTCAAATTTTAGTGGACATATAGATGCAGCATATTTTTTCAGGCTAATGCTATGCTAGAAATGGAAAACAACACCACACCCATTCAAAGTGCATAAATTTTATATTGACAAATCTTATCTTTTTTTTACACATAACCATGCGTCAATTTAGAGCATTTTTCTTTGATGCCTGGCTATATAGATAATGACCGGATTAGGTGCAAAAATTTTAAGATCCGCATTGTCCATGTTGGTTTAAAAAATTGCATTTTTTTAGGAAAGACATAAATAAGACTTGTTGGTTCGGTTTCAACATTATAAGTTATCATGCATTGAACCAAGTTACTTGATTTAAAATCATTGAAAAAAAAAACATACAAATATTATTCAATACTTTATAAAATAAAAAATTAGAATTAAGAAACAAACACAATGCAGCATGTAATTGGTATTTTCAGCCATTGTAGATGTTTCCTGTTATCCCCTTTCTTACATTTACATAATCCTGTCTTCAAAAAAAAAAAAAAAAAAAAAGGATATAATTTAAACATATGATAATATGCATGCTCAAAATATATAATAGAATCTAATTTAATTGTTTTAGGTCAAATGAGCAATATTTTAGCAATATTAGGACGAGAACAAGTGAAAGAAAAACAAATGAAGTTAGGCGGGACATCGACAATATATGGATAAACAATGAGAACATTTGTGTCTACCAACATATTTAAATTTTATATTCTATATAGAGCTAAGGATGTCTTGTCTAATGATAGAGTATCTGCTTCGTAAAGCATCAAAGATGCAAGAGCCGAGTCGCAAGTAGTATTACAAAACTCTAGTGAGCTACAATAACAATTATTTAAAAAAATGTTATCCCCATTTCGACCCATTTCAAACCACCATTTAAAAAAAAATAGACAGGTGTTTCCCTTATAATCCAGTTTATACATATTGCTGAAATCAAAACATCCCAGAATGGAACCGTACAAAACAGTGTTAAACTTATTCCAATTACAATGATAACAGCAGGTACATTGACGATATCCTTACTATTGACGATCGATCCCAAGTTTTTTTAGATTATGTAAACATCTATTACGCACAAGAATGGAAACTTAGTAAAGCAAACAATGATTCTAAATACTGCGCTTTTCTGGATCTATGTATCTTCATTGACTGAGGTAAAATTGAAAATAAAATTAATGATAAAAGGGATGATTTCGATTTCACTATTACTAATTTCCCTTTTCTTGACGGCGATGTTCTTCAAACTCCATCCTACAGGATGTAAATATTTCAACTGGTATAATTCGTATGCGTTTGTTCTACCCTTGACGATTTTAATGAGCGTAACCTTATTCCCACATCCAAACTTTTACAACAAGGTTACAAATTTTAAGAATTTTTACAGAAGATATAAACATTTGATAGATAAATATGGCGTGACTCGCAAACAGCTTATTACAAAGGCATTTGTCATATTCGACTTAAGAAAAATGTTGTTAAAAAATGTCGGAAACTGATAAAAAATCCAGAAAAACTGGCACGTACAATTTGTAACTTTCATTCTTTGCGTAATAGTGGATATGGACAGGATATTTTTCACAAATCCATTAAATTGGCTTTGGAATTCAATGACCTGAAGATTTTACACGTATACTGGCCTCTCACTGATACTGGCGATATCTACTGAAATACATGTTCACTCTTTACCAAATATTTGGGAAGTCTTGACTTTGATGTCTCTTCCATAGTGCAACAGAATTTAACCCGCAGACAGGTTTCCTTGAGCTAACTGGCAGGTAAGCGGTGAGTACTCTTTGACCAATCTTTCCTACGGAAACGACATCAAAGTCAAAACTTCCCGAATATTTGGTAAAGAGTGAACATGTATTTATTTACGTTTGTCTCTTGTCTTTTCTTTGTGTTTTATTACTGCAGTTCACTTGTTGGTTTGGCATGTGATTGTATTTTTAGGCAAGTGTAGGTGTTTATTGTTATCTTCATTTAACAAAACAAAGCTTATTCCAATCTTTAATCGTAGATAGACGAAAATAATTCGAATAAATTTTGCACGGCTCTATGCATTAAATTTTAGTTTGCTGACTGATTTGTTGATTATTAAGTAGAAGAGGGACATGAAAAGATTTATTTTTCTTACTAAAAATAACTGGGGTTTCAGTCTTTGATGGAGTAAATGTAACAGACCATTTCCTAGCCCACTGGTGTGACAAGATCGTTGTTTAGAATGCTTGAAGTTAAAACTGGATTTTCTACCACAAGATATAAACTAGTATTAGCTGCACATAATTAAATTACAAAATTATTTTCTTCAACAATGTAATTGATAAAAATAAGGGATAAAACAGTCGCAAAATTGACCCTTGAGGTACACCTACCAATTCGATAAGCTCTCGAGATTTTAACCATTAAATACTACCGTTAGAGTTTGCCCTGTAGAACAATTTTCAAACAAAGTCAATAAATTATCAGGAAATCCCAACCGTTTAAATTTAAAAAGAAGTCTTAAATGCCAAACTCTTTCGAATGCTCTGCATACGTCACAAAATATAACCCTAATTTCCTTCCCATTATCCAAAGATTTCCCAAATTATTGCTAATATCTACTTACTTGTTCAGTGCAGAATCCCCTTTAGAAAATCCATACTGATTTTTTTGGTAATATTATTTATTTGTAATAAAAAAAATTGTGAGCGTGTTTGTATACACATCTCTCCATACTCTTGGATATACAAAACATGTAATACTAAGCATTTAAATGGGACGATAATTTCTGACCACATTAGACTTGTAACTTGTACAGCTAGCTAGTATTTCTGAAAGTGAAAAGTTAAACTTGTATATGTCTTATAAATATGTTTTTGTTTTTGAAACATATTTAAAATATGATTTTGATCCATCTTTTTTATGTAAGCTACGATTGCTGAAAGTGAAAAGTTAAACTTGTATATGTCTTATAAATATGTTTTTGTTTTTGAAACATATTTAAAATATGATTTTGATGCATCTTTTTTTTATGTAAGCTACGTAGTGGTACTTTAAAATTACAGTTAGAACTTGGTCGTTACGTGAATATTCAAAGAAACAGTAGATTTTGTAAGTGCTATGATATGAATGTCTTGGAAAATGAATACCACTTCGTTTTAATTTGCCCATAATTTAGATTTCTAAGAAATCGTTATTTACAAAATATATTATTGTTCATGGCCAAATATTTTTAGGCTTAAAAATTTGATTAGAGCTCAATCTCGACAATTGTATTTGTACCTAAAGTCAGTATGGAACTATTGATTTCAATTGTTAGAAGTATTATTATAATCTACATGTAATTATATCATTGTGTGATTTGAATGATCTTGGAGTCGAGTTTCATTATATATTTAAATGCAAAAAAAATTGAAGCAACAGAAAAAACTGCATTGACAGGAAATTTTCTTATAACCCAAAGGCTCTTAAATTTAAAAATTTGATGTCTTGTACGAAAAGGTCCACTCTTAAAAAATTATGCTCATTTATTAGAACCATTAATTCCACTCTGGCTGTTTCCTAGACTTAACAAACACACTCTTCCGTTTGTATATATTGTAAAAAGTATCTATTTCTCATTGTCTTCTATTATGTCATTGCTTATGTTGTTATTGTATGTCTGTATATCTGTTTACCATTGTACTGCAAAGGTTTATCAGAATTAAGATACACATGTATATAGATATTGTTTTTCATATAAGTATGGACATTGTTTGTTATCTGCCATATTGTCATTGTTATTTACATTGTAATTTGCTATAGCACAAATGATGCTTATGCAATAAATACCATTCATTCATTCATGTACAAATGGACGTCACATTGACAATTTTCCATTTAGTAGGATGCATGATTGTGTTTAACGAGAACTTAAAGCTACATTAAGGGTATTTCATAACTCAAGCCACCTCTTTCAATAACCCGGGACTGATAAGACCAGGACCTGATGCCCAAGTTAAATTTAAGATTGTTATAATATCGTTCGTATATATTATTAACCAGCTAAATACAATATGATAGAAAATGCCTATTTATTATCAGGGAGAAATTTTCACAGCCGCTTATTACGAGATCCAAAGCAGGGCCATTACAGCCAGAAAACAGGGCATTATTACAGGGCCATTATTGATCACGTGACACAGAAGTGTATTATGAGATTTCAAGAAACTGCTCTCAGTTCATACCACTATTTACTTTTATCAATTTTACCCGATGTAGTTTTATGTTCATGAAATAGTTGTACTTCAGCGGTAAACCCTAATGCAGTTGTATGGAGAATAATTTTTTCTTTGTTTCAAATATTTGACCCTACTTGTGACCACTCATTTAAATGAATTCGAAAATATACATCTTTTCTTGATTTTCTGAAGAAAAAAAAATTGTACTTCAGCGGTGAACCCTGATGCAGCTGTATGGATAATATTTTTTTTTGTTTCAAATAATTGACCCTACTTGTGACCTCTCATTTTAATCATCTCATCATAAGGGATCTGAAAATTCACATCTTTTCTTGATTTTGTACTTCAACGGTAAACCCTTATCCAGCTATATGGAGAATAAATTTTTCTGTTTCAAAAATTTGACCCTACTTGTGACCGCTCATTTTAATCATCTCATCATAAGAGATCCGAAAATATACATCTTTTCTTGATTTTCTGAAATAAAATATTTTTTTTGTACTTCAGCGGTATGTATGGAGAATATTTTTGTTTTTGTTTCAAATATTTGACCCTACTTGTGACCACTCATTTTAATCATCTAATCATAAGGGATCCGAAAATATTCATCTTTTCTTGTTTTTTTCAAAAAAGTTTTTTTTTGTGCATTTGGGTAAATCTTAATCCAGCTGTATGGAGAAACTTTTTGTTTCAGATATTTAGCCCTACTTGTGACCTCTCATTTTACTCATCCCATCACTAGGGATTCGAAGATATACACAATTCCTTGATTTTTTAAAATAAAGTCTTTTGAACTTAAGCAGGGTAAAATCTTATATAGGAACTTTTTTGTTTCAGATATGTGATCCCACAAACAACTTTTCATGTAAAAAATGAATTTTCAGAAAATTATTTTACATACATTTACATTCACTTATCAATCTATTTAAGCCAATTAAACTGGTTAATAAAAGTTTTAAGAAATGGGTATTTGGCCCTGTTATGTGTCCTCGGTCTGTAATAATGACCTTCGGATACTGTAATGGCCCTCGACGTTGCCTCGTGCCATTACAGCTATCCTCAGGCCATTATTACAGACCTCGAACACATAACAGGGCCTTTATAGAAATACCCATTTATTAATACTATAATAATAACTTCGTTTTCATTGATATATGTTCAATTAATTTATTTTCAACAAGTGAAATAAAATTTGGTAATTCCTTAACAGTTTCATTTATGGGATTAGGCTGCAAATTAAGAATAAAATTCATTACCTTTTTTATAATTATTAAAAATCAAATTGTCTTATTTTAGTACAGGGAAATGCTAGATTCGACCCATTTAATTCCGAATAGTTGTTTTCCCATTCGCCACCAGTTGCTACTGGTATAGTTTTCTTTTAATAACTTAATTATTAAAATTCCGTTATAACCATCTTTAGCTTTACGTACCAATCCGACATGTTGGTTTGTTACTTGTTTACATTGATTGCATAATCATGGATTTCATTTAATTCAGGATTTGCATTCGTAATTAGCGGACACTGGCTTATTCTCTTGTTTGTTCTTTGCGTTTTGCTAAGTAGCGTTGAACTATGTATTAATGAGATTGTTTTCGTTCAGAACTAAATATGGAATTATGTTTTTTTGTCGCCATGAATCCAAAGAACGGAGCAAATTAATTAGAAAATTTGGCGTAACCTTTTGTGAGCATAAATAATGATTTCCCAAATTTAAATGACAATGAATGGCAGGCTGAGTGGTATTGTCGTTTGTAGAGTACAAACTTCAGGATATTTGTGAAAACACGGTAATGCAAGCTCTCAGTTTGGTTTATAGTATGAATAGTGCATATTTTCATTTCAAATATCAAAAGACATGGACTTATTCAATATGGAATTGAATGTTCGTCTTAACCATATTTCAAATGATTCCAATAAAAATTTTGTGTCAACTGTGCACGTGCGAATTTTTTTGAACAATTTTGATGATCGTCGCAAAACAGTGTACTATGTTTTATTGCTAAGCAAGCTTTAAAGTCAAAAGTTTCCTCTGACATTTTAATTTTGTGAATGCGTATTAATTAGTTCAACATTAACCCGGGATCGCACGGCTGCTGCAATTGTTCGCTTCAATATATCCTTCAATTTTAGCTTCCGTTATATAGATGATATTTAGTCACTAAACAACCCTCACTTTGGTTATTTTCTTTATTTGATCTATCCAAAAAAGCTCGAGATTAAGGATACCACAGACACTTCTACATCAGCCTCGTTCCTTGACCTTCACCTGGAAATTGACAACAGAGGTAGACTTCAAACTTAGCTGTTCGACAAACGCGATTACTTCACCTTTCCAATAGTAAACTTCCCTTTTCTTTGTAGCAACATCCCAACAGCACCGGCATATGCAGTTTACATCTCCCAGCTCATTCGCTATTCAAGAGCCTGTGTTCGATACCGCTGATTTACAATGGGGCGGATTCATAACTAAATGGGGCGACAAAAACAGTTCAATGGGGTGGCACAAAAGTATACAATGAGGCGGATTTCAAATTAATCAAAGGGGCAGAAATAACATATAATATGATAATGTTGTCTTTGATTAAGGGAAAAAAATAACAGACAAAATACAACCACTTTTCCAGTATACTTCAATTTTGGACCATTGTAAACCATCAAATTGTAGCACATTCTTGTGTCTGTTCTGGAATAAAACTTACGAATTCAAATCTTCAGGCACAATTTGAAATTATACAAAGACAGATCAAGACTAGACATCAGAAAATATTCATTTACACAAAGGACAGTTGATATTTGGAATAATCTAGCACCATCAGTAAAATCATTCGAAGGAAGACTTGATAGATTTTGGGAAAATCAACCTAGAAAATATGGTTATAAACAAGAAATAAACTTGACCGGACAAGACCAAATAAAACAAAGACTTGATAAGGAGCTGACAGCAGAGGACCTCGATGAGGACCTACAGTCAGAAGAGGATCTGTAAGAAAGGGAAATTGGCAGAATATAAGAACGCCCACGTGTGTGATCCTGCATGGCACATTTAACTTCTTCCACTATTTGGCTTCAAGTGCATAGAAAATTTTTCAATTTTGTCACCAGTAGGTACACAAACGTTCTTTACATGTTATTTTAATAAACCGGTAAAAAGAAATATCTTCCGCCCCATTGTAAACTTTATTTCTGCCACATTGTATACTTTGTTATTTGACAGATTCCGCCCCAATGTATGATGGCCTTCGAAACATTGACTTCCTTGATAGAGCCCGGTTGCTCACAAATAGGCTACTTCAACAAGGGTATGTTACCCAAAACTTGAAGTCAGCCCTCCAGAAGTTTTACGGTCGACAACACCATTTTGTGGACCGCTATGGGATATCTGTTTCCCAGATGACAGCATATATTTCCCTCTAAAGCTTAATTGTTGTTTCCTCTACCGGATTTGACTTTACTACTGAATTTGACATGTTCAACACGGCGGATGTCTTATAAGAAGCATGTGATGCTTACTCTACCGGTGCACCTGACCTCAGCCATGGTTTTTTATTGGGTCCGTGTTGTTCATCTTTGTGTGTGTGTGTCTTCATTTTTCTTTCTGTGCCGTACCCATGTTGTGTCTCTGTTTTTTTCTTCTTTTTTTTTTTGTTTCTGATATTGCCATTGTCCTTGGATTGTTCGTTTTGGATTGACGGTTCATTCTCACTTACTTTGTCATAACTCTGAGGTAATTTTTGAAAAATTTATATATTTCACATTTTTTGTACAGCACGCAGTTGCTGTACTAATCATTGAAAGTATGATATGGGTGTGTCAGCTGAAGTTTGTCCTGAAATGTTTGTTGATTTTGCCTAATGGAGCACTTGTACCACTTGTTTCTGACTTTATTCTGAAATTATTTTTTTCTTTGATTTAAGTTAAGTTTAGTGTTGCCAATTTGACCTCACTAGATGATATGTTGTCCGCTGGATTATCAGTTCTTGAACAAGAAGTGCGGTCACAGTTGTTTAATTTTTGGACACAGTTTGTTGTTGTTGTCATGGCTATGAGTAAATTTCTTGCAGTAATAGTTTCAATTAGCGGAAAAAATGATTGTTTCACCGCCTCTCACGCGGTTTGATTTCTATTGTAACTTCTCTTTATCATTGCTACTTTCATGTCCCAAACATTCTGATAATTTCTTAACAAACTCTTGTTTTTTTTGTCATTATCTTTTCATTTAATTTTACAATGATGTCACATTGTCTATTGATTTTTCTATTTATTAGTGATAAGCTTGGGGAGTTAATATCATACAGAATAGTTAAAGCTGCAAGCAGGACGCACCATTTTTTAAATTCCAGCACGGCCAAGGAACATCTTTCATTCAGACTTTCTGCAGAAGGCCCTTATTTCTCATTTGAATTCTACGTATAATTTTTTCTTTACCGTGAGTATATACTCAGTTATAACTGACTTGTAATGATGTATCTGATTCATGCAATAATCTTTGAATTTAGTATAGTTTACAATGACATTTTATGTGTCTTCACTAAATAGGGAACACAAAGTGACCTCTTGTCCATTTGATTCAGGCTGCAGTCGAGATGATAGAGTTCCAACTGGACCTGTGTATATATAAGAGAACAATGTTTTTACATTATCATCAAGGCATTTGTAGCTAGGGATGAAGAATCATAACCAGCCCTCTAAATTATCTCTGACAATTAAAGTGATAAAAAGAAAATAAACAGAGGCCCAATTTCAACCAAATAAACACAAGGAAAGGCATTTAAGACGAAAGAAAACTCAAGACAAGTGTAATTGAACACACATAAAGACAAACAGGCAAGTTACTTATTGGACTATTGTAATTTTCAGTTGCCATATATGATACATTAGCCAACAAGAATAGCCAAAGACTTGATAGTAACATGTAAATAAGTGCATAAAACAAAACTACGCATCATAAAGATTTTTAACCTGCTTGGTGACCAAGTACCGCCACTAAGAATAGTAGCTAGGCTATGGCTGTTGATATGTCAATCTAGCAGTAAAAGTATCTTAATGACATAGTTAGGGAACAGCTAGCGGGACAGGGAAATCCCCATCCCTGCTTAGTAGACAAGATTAAAATATTATAACTTGATGGAAAAGGGAATTGTTATCTGTAATAGATATAACAAATGATAAATTCAGAATTGTATAATTGCATGTAAAACGAAGTATATGGAAGCCCTATTGTAATGCTAAAAGGAGATGATTTTTGGACGGAAGCCCTGTGAAAAGAATAATTACGATAAAGTGGAAACAAGTAATACTAGTATACAGAGGGCAATTCCTGTTCAGTAAAAAAAGGTCATTAAAGGAAGCCATGTTTTAATTAGTTGGCGGTTCGGTTCTCACTTTAGGTATAAATCATAAAAAAAACGGAAGATTAAGGATTATAGAGAAGAGTAAAAAAATACAAAAATAAAATAGAGAAAATTTATAGTTTCTGCATGGAAGCCATGAAGAAAAAGAATAATAAATATACACATATCTATCTATACATATAAAAAGTTCAGGGAGTACGAGTGTCAGAAAATTTGTAATTAGAATGAAAAATCTTGCCTTTTGTTTTGAAAAGCTTTGCTAGTAAAACAACGTAACCAAACAATTTTGAAAATCCATGTAAGAATTTTCTATATTTAAGACGTTAAAATGGTTCTCTCTAGAGTTTTTCTCAATTTACAATTGGCTGTTTTTATGCCTTAAAATATCTGAAAATGTAATTGGAAATTGATAACATTTTGTACATTGTCTATGATATGCATTTTAAAGTGACCTATGACCACAAACATATAATCCATGTACAAAAATATTGAAGATATCGAATGTTTCTGAAACTGAAGCTCATACTCCCTTAAAAGGAGATCTTTGCAAGGACGATCTGCATATACAAAGAAAATAATGTTAAGTTTCTGCAGGGAAGGCCTGTAGGAACGTTTTGAATAATTTGTATGTTTTTTGTATGATTTATACTGTGGAATATTTTCCATAAACAGTGCATTTAAATAATCACTCAAATAGATAGCAGTGAAGACCTGTTTTGAGTAATTAAATACTCCTGAATATTTGATATTACTGATTATTCGCATTTCGTTTGGTTTTATGAATTTTAACATTTTTTGAAATTATGGATTTCCTTCGTTTGGATTCTAGCGCTGCTGATGATGAATAAATTTCCGAAATGGCCATACAGCTCATTAAAATTATTGCAGTTGGAGTTAACATATGTGTTATGGTCTCATGTTCATTTACTCCATATCCTTTCGTGAAATATCAAACACTCAAACAGCATGTTTAAATGTAAGAAATGTAATGTTAAATTCACCGAGTGGGACAGCCTATTAACACATAATAGAAATTTTCGCATTAACAAACGTTTTAACTGGCAAGACCAAAGGAAAAACCAACAAAGATTATCATTACATAAGACAACAATGTACGGACAATGTTTTGCACAAAGCTAAATGCCAAACACATTGTAGATAATGAACAAGCCGGACCATCTGGAAAGAATGGAGATACTGGACTAGCAATATCAGTTGATACTCTTGAGCTAACACGAGATGGACACGGTTGATTGTTGGAATTTCAATTTCCCAGATGATATGCTCTCAGATATTGAATATAACCTCTTATGGAACAAAGAACTTTTTTATAACCAAAACGACGGCTTTATAATGCCGCAACGCTGCTTGCAAAACAATTCCGTCATAAATCAACACTTGATATCAAAGCAACGCTCAGTGCAGCTCTAGTATATTGAAATACTTTATTAACAATAAGATTTAGAACTGTTAATACCAACATCTCGCAACTGATCATGTTATTATTACCATATTATTATTATACTCACTAAATGTACTATCATTCATATATGGTTTCATCAGCTCAGTGCAGCGGATAGTGTATTGAAACTTTTAAAATAGATTTAGAACTGTAAATACAAACATGTTTCGAAACTGATGATATTATGTTATTATTTCATTCATTTATATAATAAATGTACAAGCATACATATATGGTTTATTCTTTACTATTAAAATTATTTGCCCTTTTCTTGTTCTTAAGAACCGAGTCTTTATATTGACCGGCTATTCTCAAAATGGCTATCGATGACCGGCTACCAAAACCGGCAATATTTAGAACTGCCAACGGCTACTAAAAGGTATTAATAGGAGGTGCATGTACCATAAATCATTTAGCCTCTGATGAAGGTCCTGTGCGGACCGACACCGGTAAGGGAAGTTTGTCACATCTAGGCGTTATCCAAAGTGAGACAGATATCCCATAGCGGTCAACAAGATCGTGATGTCGATTGTAAAACTTCTGTAGTGATGACCTCAAGTTATGGGCAACATAATAAGAGAGGAATACATTAGTGTAGATTTACCAAATAGAGAGGAACTTAAAGAAATGTGACAGTGAGGAAATCATCTAGTTAGTCAGAAATGGGATACATCGGCAAATGAATACCGAAGCAAGAACGAGGAAAGGGGCAATTCCAAAATCATAAATCCAAAATCTAAAATTGTCACAGCCACAGATCACGAAACTATGAAGAATGAGCTAACAAGTTTCTCATTAAAGTTTTGGTAGAAAAAAGTTTGTTAAAGTAAGATTTAACAGAATTGGTGAAAAAAAAGATAGAAAGGCTGGAGAAAAATTGTTTTATATGTATAGAGGAAAATTTGTCAAAGGATAAGATAGAAAACTTATCTTTATAGAGGAAAGTTCGTCAAAGGATAAGATAGAAAACTTATTTGTACAGAGGGAAGTTCGTCAAAGGATAAGATAGAAAACTTGTTTGTATACAAGAAAGTTCGACAAAGGATAAGATAGAAAACTTTTTTGTAGAGGAAAGTTCGTCATAGGATAAGAAAGAAAACTTATTTGTAGAGGAAAGTTCTACTGAGGATAAGACGACCTAAATAAGATACGTGAACTTTTTACTGATTGCGAAATAGACCTTGATAGAAAAACTTTTCTTAAGAGGCAAGTGTTTTTGGAAAACTCAAATGTATTCTAATCGAGTTTTACTTTAGACCTACAAGAAATGAAAGAATCTTTTATTATTTTCTTTAATAGTTAAGATCGAATTTACGTAAATACGCGATGAAATACGGATATACACGACCATTCTAGACAATATACGGTAGATATTCTATTTCTTTTATGAGATATCATGTTATAAAAGAATGTTAGTCCTCGATTTAATGTATGAAAACAAATTTGTTGTATACACACTACGAAAATGTAAACCGCTCATTTTTTTAATCTTTTACACTGCAACGAATGTTTCGTTTAATAAGGTTTGTCCTTTCCAAAAGTAAACTCAACAATCTACACGGCAAAATCAGGGTAGAGTCAGTATTAATATTGAATGAAAGAAATCTTCATACGAACAAGAAGTAATATATGACAAAAAAAAAAAACAAGCATACGTCGGAAGACAAATTTTTTGCTAAGACATTGGCCTCAGCTCGGGAATAAATCACACCAATGAGCAAAATGTACTGACATTGGCAACAAATAACCACAATTACTGTTAGATGACTTTCTGTAGAAGTGAGAATGCTGGTAAAACTATGCTGCAAATCCTAATTACCAGGAACCAAACGAGCAAAATCATAAATGCAAAGATATTATCACAAAAGAGTTTCATATATTACCTATAGTGTTCCATCTGATAAAAATTGCTTTTCATGAATTAAGATTGGAATAAATTGCATTTTGTCAAAAACCGTGCAATTTAGGTCTGTCGTATGTCCCCTTTATTTGATAACTGGTCATTCTGGAAAGAAACCATATCAGGCAGTCATGATTGTTCAATGAAATCACACCAATACAAGAAAAAAAAATGATTGTATAGAATTCTCAAGATCAACCGAAATTCACAAAACTAGTCAGTTTTAAGGACTGAAATTAAAGTTTGGTTATATCTCTAAGTATCTATATTTACTCCAATTTTAAACAATCCTGTAAATGGATTGATTTTCATTTTCATACACCATATTTGTTGTCGTCTCATAACCATTATGAACTACTTAAGAAAACTAAAACTAAATCAAATACTTAGTAGTAAGCCTTTCAAGGAAGACATGTGTCGCCTGCGAAATAACACGAAAATTTTTCTAAGTTCCGTCAAACAGAAATTGGGCATGCAAGAGATTCATAACTCTGTTACACAGTAAATGTCTGGTTCTCCATGATAAATTTCAGAAGTCTTCGATATGTTTTTTCTAAAAAATTTGACCGATTTTTTTTGTGACGACGATCAGCAAAATATATTCTAAATTCCGTCTAACAGGAAATGAGCGTAAGAAAGAAACTAAACTCTCTTACACAGTAAAGGTCCCCATACTTTTACTCCATATTAAATTGCAGAAGGCTGTCATATAAGGTTCCTGAGGAAAATGTGACAGAAATATTTTGATACTTCGATCAGAAAAATATTCTAAGTTCCGTCAAATAGGAAGTGGGCATGACTGAGATCCCAAACTTTGTTAAACGGTATAAGTTCGCATACTGATACTCCATATCGAATTGCAGGGGGCTAGAATTTGTTGTTCCTGAGAAAAACGTGACAGAAATTTTCAAGACGTAAAAATATTCCAAGTTCTGTCAAACAGGAAGTAGGCATGCGGAGGATCCCAAACTGCTATAGGTCGCTATACTATACTCTATCTCAAATTGCAGACGGCTGGGATATACATGGTCTCTGAAAAAATGTGACACACATTTTTGTGACGCTGACGCAAGACGATGGATAGTGATCTCTATATGCCGCCACTGCCTGAACGCAGGAGACACAATAATTGATAAACCATCTGTAATCACTAAACAATAAGTCTAAAAATACTTGTAAGACATCAGGAAAAATACAAAGAATCCTCCAATTTGAAAACATATGAAAATCGCACATTTCATATTTCAATAACCCCCATTACCGCCTGATCAAAACGAATACATGACAGACTCTGAATAAATTGGGGTGATACAAGTATGAATACTTTCAATTATATATCAAGGAGGACCATTTAAAATTCAGAATTAAAAATTAAAACTCAAGATATTTCTTTATTCTCGCGCTTTTTCATTTATACAGATGAAATCGCACATTTCATATTTCAATAACCCCCATTACCGCCTGATCAAAACGAAATCATTAATGAATGTACATGACAGACTCTGAATAAATTGGGGTGATACAAGTATGAATACTTTCAATTATATATCAAGGAGGACCATTCAAAATTCAGAATTCAAAATTAAAACACAAGATATTTCTTTATTCCCGCGCTTTTTCATCTATATTTAAAAATTGAAGTATAGATTGAAATTTAAGTGTTATGTTTAGGGATGGATTCATTAGTGGTCAGACGCTTTTTTTTCAGATTGTCTGTATGCATTTCACAATACTTGATATTGGACCATATATTTTTGTTGCACAAATATTTACCTATAATACTGCAAAAAAAAAAAAAAAGCATTCTAGTAATGATTTAAACTTCTATCATTAATGATTTAAATGCTTTTCTTTAATTACATTTTTTTATTATGTATGTATTGTATGCAAAAAGTAGCTAACCAGTTGATATTGTTTATTCGACTTATTATTTGCTTATTTCAGTACTTTACTAAATTATTTTCTAGCTATTTTTCTCTGTGTGTGGTAATTTCGGCGTGTCTTGTACATGTGTGTAAGATAGTATACAATGAGCAGAGTGTACGCTTTCGCGACTTATACATTTGGAAATTTATAAATTGATGATTTTTATCATGAGCTTTTTAGAACCTTAAGGTATTGATAAAACTAGGAATACCTCGATATTCTGTATTGATGTTAAATGCTCTGCAATGAAAGGGACCGTCTGTCTCAAATTTGGGCATTTCACACTAACTAGGATTAATTACCCTAGGTAGTCTCAATGGTAATAAATTTTAAAAATATATATATGTTGTGCGATGCCACAAATTAACTATGGAACAAAATAAAATGGTAAAGTTCCATCTTCTCCGTTTTTGGTAATGAATTTTGACAATCTTACCACTTTCAATGGTTTGACCGGACTTAAATATTTTTTCACCCAGTCAGTAATTACTTATCTATTTCATAGTGTTTTTATAGTCAACAATAATCATTCATTCCCAAAATTTATATAAAAACTATATTTTGACATGAAGCAGAAGACATATTCAACAGAGCGGTTGTTTTTACACGAAATTCCCCGTGTTAATATCTCTGACCTTTCTGTCAAAGTGTTGATAACATAAAACTGGTAGGAGCCTGTTTCGCTTACCTGGCTTTTCAGTTGCCACAATGAAGCTAACATTTTAAGTTATACAGTTGAACTTAAGTCTCTCAAACTTTGTTAGCTCAAACACCACCAATATATTGAACTGAGTCTGATCTTATTTAAATATATTTCTTTGTTGCACTTTTTTGACAAAGATGTACTTGCTTACATCGTATGACCACTTTCAACACCAGTTTTGAAGTTGAGACATAATTTTGTAAATGGCGGTCAACAACAATTTTCAAAACCCTATTTTTAAGTTACCACATCAATATTTATTTGGAAACCAAATTTCATTGAAATAGGAAAACGTTGAATTTTCTCGCCTTTTTGGCGGCCATTTTGAAAATGGCAGTCAACAAAGAATTTTCAACACGACTTTTGAAGTCGCAACATCAATATCCACCAGGACACCAAATTTCATTGAAATCAGACAATTTTGAATTTTCCCGCTTTTTTTGGCAGCCATTTTAAAATTGCGGTCAGCGAACAATTCTTAATATCAGTTTTGAATTCGCAACATCAATATCCACTTGGAAACCAAATTTCATTGAAATCGGACAATATTGAATCCCGCCTTTTTTGGCGGCCATTTTGAAATGGTGGTGAACGAACAATTTTTAACATTGATCATTAATACCCATTTTGAAACCAAATTCCATTGAAATTAGACAATGTTAAATTTTCCCGCCTTTTTTGCGGAAATTTTTATAATGGCGGTCAACAAACAATTTTCAGCATCTGTTTTGAAGTCGCAACATCAATATCCACTTGGAAATTAAATTTCATTGAAATCTGACAATGCTGAATTTTCCCGCCTTTTGTGGAAGCCATTTTGAAAATGGCGGTCAGCGAACAACTTTTATACATTGGTTTGAACATCAAAACCTATTTGGAAACCAAATTCCATTGAAATTGGACAATGTTGAATTTTCCCGCCTTTTTTGGCGGCCATTTTGAAAATGGCGGTCAACGAACAATTTTCAGTATCTGTTTTGAAGTCGCAACATCCGCAACATCAATATCCACTTGGATACCAAATTTCATTGAAATCGGACAATGTTTAATTTTCCCGCCTTTTTTGGAACCCATTTTGAAAATGATGGTCAATGAACAATTTTCAACACCGGTTTTGAAGTCGCAACATCAATATCTATTTAGAAACCAAATTTTATTGAAATCTGACAATGTTGAATTTTCCCGCCTTTTTTGGTGGCCAATTTGAAATGGCGGTCAACAAACAATTTTATACTGCAGTTTAAAAGTTGCCATAGCATGGCAAACATTTTAATCAATTTACACTTAACCTTCATCTTCTCTAGTTATGGATATAAAAGACGACAAAATATGAAAATTTGAAAATTCCATGAAAAAGGGCAACAACTCCTACAAAGATTTTTGGATTTTCTTCAAAATTTCAGGGTGGGTAGATCTTGATATGCTGAACCTTTTATGCAATTTACACTTGACCTCTTTCTGTTACACTTTTTAAAATAAAAAAAAAAAGAAATTACGGAAAAAAGGCAATAACTCCAACACTAGTTTTTGGATTTTCTTTAAAATTGCAGGGCGGGAAGATCTTTACATGCTGATTATTTTCACTACCAATCAGATATTTGGTATCTGTAGCGATTTTCGAGTTATTTGCAAAAAATGCAATTTACCCCTTTGTTCTATATTTAGTAACAGCAGCCATGTTGCTTGGTTTTCGGACTAATCGAACACAATTTTTAAAGTGATTACCCTAGTGATGATTCAGGTCAAGTTTGGTAACAATTGGCCCAGTGGCTTCTGAGAAGATTTTTTAAATATCAAAATACCGAAGTTACTGTTAATTTTTTTTCTGCATATGCGCATTTCGACAACTTATGTCTCATCAGTGCAGATAAAACCAAAACATTTGGAAGTCCATTAACCAAAACGTGTAAAATCTGATGGAGAACAAATAACCAAAAGGGTCTAAATAGAAAAGCCAAAATTCAGCTAAGGACAGAGCTATGCATGAGGGAGATACTCCTTAGTTTTAAACAAAAATCGGTAAAATTTAGATATTGCAAATTTAAATAAAATCGGTTTTCGGGTCAGCACCGAAGTACTGACTACTGGGTTGGTGAATACCCTCGGGGACTAACAGTCCACCAGCAGAGGCATCGGCCCGGTGGTAATAAATATCAAAATACCGAAGTTACTGTTAATTTATTTTCTGCATATGCGCATTTTGACAACTTATGTCTCATCAGTGCAGATAAATTGATGACAAAAAGTATCAAATTTCTTAAATTTGACCAATAAGGGGCAAAAACTCCTATATGGGTAGTCAGATTTTCTTCAAAATTTCAAGGTGGGTAGATCTGGATATGCTGAACATTTTTGCAATTTAAACTATCTGTTATAGTAGGCCATGGGCAAGATATGGCTACCGTGCACCCCCCCCCCNTTTTTTTAAAGTCTTTTATATGTCTTTTTTGAGATTTTAAATGTTAACAAGCAAAATGTTGGGATGGAGCTGAGATTGAGGGGTATTTTTAACCTCGGGTAATTAAATTTTGCGTATTTCGGATTTTACACAAGTTTTGCCTTTCGTGTCTCTGGAAAGGGTATAAGATCTTGATAATGCCCACAAGGAGGCCTTTCTTGTTGTTTCCGACTTTGTTGGGGAAGAAATATTAGAAAACAAGAAAGTGCTAAAATTGAGCGACTTGCGGCAGCTTTATATTGATCAAATCGCCATGACGCCGTATGCAAATCCAAATTACAGAAGTGAAAATCTTAAAAGTTCTTTGTTAAAGAAGTTTCCAGATTCATTCATTTTTTTGTGAAAATGGAGAGACAAGGCAGGTTCTCCTCTGATCTTGTAGCAAGTGCTAATACTGACCTTGCACTGGCCATTCAGTATGCTTTTAAGCTTGGCACTGCAGACCAAGTGAAGGAATGTGCCATGCAAATTCGAAATGACGTAAGTGAGGCCTTCCAAAATGATGACATTATGCCGTGGCCACCTACTTCAAAATATTTGTCTGAGGCAATTCTTAATATTCCAAGTAGCTTGAATAAATTTTTAGCCATCCTTTTTACAGGTGGCACATCAAAAGTATCCAGCAAAACCCTCTGACTTGTCGAGTCAATCAGCCAGGACATCTGTAAGGCAGTGACACATGGTCAGTGGAAGTTAAAAAAAACACATTCTCCTGAGTATAACCAATCGACATTGGTTTCGTAGTGCCGAATTAACTACTCTTTTTAATAGACTTGGCCACTGCGAGACTTATTCATTTGCTTTAGAATTAGAAACAGCCATTGGGGAGGTAGTAAATGACACTTCTAGCTTGTTGTCGCCCGAAATAGTCAGATATCCAGATGTTCCGTCCATTTTTCATTCGGACTTCGACAATTTTGACCAACTTCTCAATGATTTGACAGGCATGGGATCCGTTCACACTGCGCATGGTATCATGATGCAAGACTTTTGTGGTGATTCTGATGAAAATGTTGGTGGCTTCTTACCAGTGATTCAGTCATTGGAAAAATCTGGTCGTCGTTCTCTTCAACTTGAAAGTCAGATAATTCTGCCTGAGTGTTATGTTACCCAGAGAAAAAGTCCAAATTTTAAAGTTACCTTGTCTGATAATCCTGGAAGTGCCCTTGTCTTTTCCGAGGAGATGTTGAAAGGACTCGTTTGGATAGTTGCTCGTTATCTATCTTGTACACATGGCCAAGAATTACCTGGCTGGGCTGGATATATTTCATTGTTTGGCAAAACACCACGCCGTCTAACAACAATAGATTACTATCCTGTTATAAACCAGCCAATTACAGATTACAAAACTGTCCAGGAATGCCTTTGGTATTCAGAGGAAGGTGCCCGAGAAGTTGGTCAAAAATACTGCATTTCCCCATTTGATCTTGGGGTATGTATGAAAGCATATCCTCTTTTATAGAACGAACCAGAGAAATACAGAAATGACATTGTAATGATCGGCACGTTTCATGTCATCTGTGCTTATCTAAAAATGCTGGGCAAGAAAATGGCAGGAAGTGGATTTTCAGATGTTCTGCTGGAATCGGGTCTTGTTGGTTCTGGATCAATATCAGGGGTTTTGACAGGAAAACATTATAATAGAGCCATTATCTGTCACAAGTCGTTGATGGAAGCGTTAGAAAGATTACTCTTCGAAGAATTCTGTGTTGTGACCAGAGGCGAAAGCAGGCCTTTTGAAAGTATGTCGGAAGATGGCCTGACTCTCTTAAAGGATTTCATTGATTCACCATGTTCTTCATCCCTTGATGCCGTATTTTACAAGATTTTCTTAGCTTCAGAGAAGATGTTGGGAATGGTGGATTGGGAAAGACAGCCCAATTTTGGATGTCTTATCTGGATCATGTTTGGATTGTGATGCAGCTATTGAAAGCTGTTAAAACAAATGATTTTTTGTTGTACTCTAGGTGCCTTTTCATGATGGCTGATTTGTTCTTTAGTTTTGGTGGACAAAATTATGCAAGATATTTGACGTTTTTCTCTGTATTTTTGGCCAACCTTGATGAATCACATCCAGGTGCAACTGATTTGTTGAAAAGAGGTGCTATTAGTGTAGCAAGATCCTTCATTCCTGGTAATCGTTGTGCTGTAGATATAACTATTGAGGAAACTTTTATGAGGCACTCAAAATCTCATGGCGGAGCCGGAGGTGGAAGTGCTGGTTTGTCTGGTCTTTTGAGCAATTACGATTCATATCAAAGATGGGTTCGCACTGCTCACGAAAGAGCACAGTTCGTGAAGATCACGCTGGAATTCGCTGATATGTTGCCAGATACTTACGCAGGTAATATACATTGTGATTTGAGAGCAACTGAAATTTCGCATGGAGAAAAACGTGTTGTAACTGCTGCCGAAACAGTCCTTGGGTTTATTAATCCTTTTGACACAGAAGATAAAACAAAGTTATATTGTATATCATCTGGTGCAGCAGCCAGTCAGGATGTTGAGTCTGATGTTCTCAAATCTGAGGCAATCGGTGAGCGCGAAAAGAGAGCATTTATAAAAGATAGACTAGAGAAGAACGAAAACTTTTTCGAGCCAATCAAACGACAGAATTTGAAGACTTTTGCGTCAATGAGTAAGACAACGAAGATAAAGACTTCTAACAACAAAGTACTGGAATATAAGCAGCAAAGCAATATCGCTTTCTAACTACTGATTCGATCTCAATGTGATGATCTGCGAATAGATTTAAAAGAACTAATGGCATACCCTCTAACGCCCGTTCCTTACAGCATTGCAACTCCGGACGGCCTACTTAACAAAACGGACAAATCAAAGGGGTTCCATTTTCTCACAAGCGATGTTATTGATGAAAAGGTCCCTGTCGATGCAAAAACACTAGTTGTGCAAGATAGAAATGCAGTTTTCTACTACTTAAAGGAATTGCCGTCGACCTTCAAATCCATTTGCGAGAAAATCTTTGATATTTCAGTGAGATCATCTGATACTGTATTTAATACAGATATGTACCTAGAAAACTCAGTAAAATCTATGGAACGAGAAAGAAGAGGTACCGGCGAAAAGCTCATCATAAAAGGGGCCAATGTTCGAAAGCCAGCAGACTGGAAAACGTTTCTTACAAACGACGAAAATAAGAAGCAGCTCATAGATCTATTAGTTGATGTTTGGTCTAGTGATTCAATGGCAGTAAAATTGAAGTCAAAATCCGTGATTATTGTCTCAGGTGTACATGCATTTCATTTTTCAAGTGAAAATGGTAATACCGTGACTAAAACTGAAGTTGAAGAACTCTGTTCATCACAGGAGGAAACTGACAGTCGCGTGATTTTGTACTGCTTGTATGGTTAAAAACATGGGTACGAGTATGTCAGAATCAAAAGTCCAGATAGTGATATTTTTCATTTGTCTTCATTATGCCCTGCGGGGCATTACTATATTATTCGATATTGGCACAGGAAACAGAAAGAGACTGATTAATATTACACATCTCGCTGAAAACTTTTGTCAAGAATACTGCACTGCCCTAATGGGATTACACGCATTCACACGATGTGATAGTACAAGTGCTTTCAAGGGAATCGGCAAGGTTAAGCCCATTAAAGTAATGAAAAAAAGCCAGACATTCCTAACCATGGTTTCAAAATTAGGCGATTCATGGGAGATAACATATGAACTTCTTAGTGAACTTGAAATATTCACTTGTGCTTTTTACGGAAAGCCCAGATTTACGTCAGTGAATAATTTGCGACACACTATATTCGTCTCAAGTGCGTGTCAACTTCCACAAATACGTTTGATTCAAAACGTAACGTTGATATCAGCATGTTACCTCCGTGTAAAAAAAGTCTAGAACAACATATCCGGAGAGTAAATTACCAAGTTGGTATATGGAAATCGGCACATATTGCAAAACCAAATATACCAGTTCCTTCAAATGTACATGGCTGGCATATTGCAGATACGTTGCTTGAACCACTTTGGTTTGAGGGTGAGTTCGTTCCACAACGTATTGCAGACGTATTGCAGGGGGATTCTAATGCAAGTCAGATAGATTCCGATGACGAGGAAGAGGAACAGGATGATGAGTTTGAAGGGGTTTTGTTTTCATTGTACGACAGTGATGACATTGAAAGCGACGATGATGACTGAGAGCAGCCAGCAGTTTTCAAATTTGCGATCAGCTGCTGAACAACACAAGAGGGGGGGTCATTTTTTTTTAGATTTCCATTGTTTATATGTGGAAAACGTAAAATATATTTAGCAGAGCCAAAAATTTTCATTTCTTGATTATTGAGACCAGAAAAGCTTAGAAATTTCAATAAACTCAACAATTTCGATAATTCCTATTATGTCATTATTTTTCTAATCATGAAAGACAAATAATATATGAAAAAGCATCATTTTCTTATGAATGCTTTACAATTAAGTACAAAACTATACAATAAATGATAATTGGGGGTTTCTTATGAAAAATATACAAATGAGATAGTAAAGATTTGAGCTTTTTACGCCAAAAAATGTAGGGGGAGGGCTACACTTTTAGCTCTGCTCAACACATATCAATTAAATGGTATCATTGTAAAGCTAATACCATGATCTTTCCGTTGATACCCCATTTTGGCCATTTCGAGGGATCTTATACCCTTTCCAGAGACACGAAAGGCAAAACTTGTGTAAAATCCGAAATACGCAAAATTTAATTACCCGAGGTTAAAAATACCCCTCAATCTCAGCTCCATCCCAACATTTTGCTTGTTAACATTTAAAATCTCAAAATAGACATATAAAAGACTTTAAAAAAAATTATGGGGATGGGTCCGGGGGGAGGGGGGGGGCGGGTGCACGGTAGCCATATCTAGCCCATGGACTATAGTTTTTGCCATAAAAAATTAAGAATATCAAAATTTTGAAATTTGCACGAAATAAGGGGAATAACTCTAAGACGGGTTTTCAGATTTTCTTCAAATTGCAGGGCAGGTACATCTTGTCATGCTGATCACTTTTACATGTCAGATTTTTTTTATATCTGTAATGGTTTTTGAGTTATTTGCCAAAAACAGCAATTCATCCCTATGTGCTATTTTTAGTAACGGCAGCCATGTTGTTTGGTCCTCGGACTAATCGAACACAATTTTGAATCTAGATACCCTGGTGATGATTCAGGCCAAGTTTGGTTGAAATTGGCTTAGCGGTTTCAGAGATTATTTTTGAAAAAGTTTACGACGGACGGACGGACGCCAAGTGATGGCAAAGCTCACATGGCCTTTTAAGCCAGGTGAGCTAAAAAGATTGACTATGTGCATAAATTATATAGGGAGACTTTGGGGTTGGATATTTTTGTGTATTCAGCAGATTTATTGAGTGGTCACTTAGAATAGTGAACTACATTCTGTTGACATCGCATTGACTTTGGTAACTAGAGGCTCACATGAGCCTGTATCGCTCACCTGGTGACTGGTTTTGTTCATTTTCACCAATAGACCACCCATTCATACTATAAATCAGTTCACCCATTCTTGGATGAGGTACAAACTAAAATCACAATTTTGGAAGGGATCATCCAAAGACAATTGTTACCAAGTTTGGTTAGGTTCAGAGGAGAAGATATTTGAATGCATTTCCCGTAGAGTCCCTATGTTAAACTATGTTCCACGCTGGTGGCCATCTGAACATAAAAATCACAAACTTTAAAGGGGACCATCCAAGGACTATTGTGACCAAGTTTGGTTCAATTTGGCTTGGTAGTTTCGGAGGAGAAGATCTTTGGATGCATTTCCCATAGGTCCCTATGTTAAACTATGTTCCCTGCTGGCGGCCATCTTGAATGAGGCATGAACATAAAAATCACAAACTTTGAAGGATAACATGTAAAGACTATTGCAACCAAGTTAAGTTCCAATTGGCTCCGTGAGTTCAGAGGAGAAGACATTTGAATGCATTTCCCATAGGGTCCCTATGTTAAAATGTGCTCCACGCTGGCAGCCATCTTGGATGAGGTATAAATGTAAATTCACAAACTTAAAGGGGACCACCCAAGGACTACTGTGACAAAATTTGGTCCCCATTGGCTCAGTGGTTTCAGAGGAGTAGATCTTTGTATGTATTTCCCAGAGGGTCCTATGTTAAACTACCTTCCCCGCTGCCGGCCATCTTGGATGAGATGGGAACCTGCTGGACATATGTAGAAATTGTAGTTCTGGAAAACCTCAACACTTTTGCAATTCACATTTAACCTTTATCTCAAACAGTTTTTGAAATAAAAGTAAAAACGTTAAAAAATTGAGACAATTCAAAGAAAAAGCGGCAATAACTCCTACGTGGGTTGTCAGATTTTCTTCAAAATTGCAGGACATGTAGATCTTACTATGCTGACCATATTTGTTATACAAACTTTACTTCTATCTTCTACCATTTTCAATATATAAGACTAAAAGTAACGAAAAACTGAAAATTTTACGGAAAAGGGGCAATAACTCTAAGACGGGTTAAAGGATATTCTCCAAAATTGCAGGGCAGGTAGATCTCACCATGCTGATCATTTTTACTGCGAGTCAGAATTTTGATATCTGTAATGGTTTTTGAGTAATTTGCAAAAAACAGCAATTTACCCGTATGTTCTATTTTTAGTAACAGCGACCATATACATTTATTTCCTATGCATGTGGGAGATATGAAGATTTGTTTACCCGTGGGAATCATATTTCCCGAAGGCATCGCCCGAAGGAAATATGATTCTCCGAGGGTAAACAAATCTTCATATCTCCCACATCCATGGTAAATAAATACTTTATTCCACCACTAAGTTTAATATGTACAAATCATTGAAGGTTGCATCCAGAAGTGGTTCTACCTCCCCTCCATCTATCTGAAATTTTTTTTCATGAACTTGAAGAATTCAGTCAAAATTGACAGAAAACTAGCAAAAACTCGTCTGGAATCATTTTTCTTGAAACTGCCTGAAACCTCCTATATTCGAAGGCTGCTGCATCTATATATGACATCGATGGGTGAAAATATAATAAAGTAATAAGGATCCAAGAACAACTAAAAGTACACTACAGTAAGTAAAGGCATTGTCGTTGCTCAAATAAATGTGTTTTATTGATTTTTGAAATTGACATATCAACACAAATGAAAATAATTAAAAGTGTGCTGTTGAGACCTTATTATTCAGTAAAACTCTTGGCTATGTTCCTTAACCATATTAACTCGGAACACCTCCTTACTATGATAACTCTTGTTAAATCTAGAGAATTTCGAATGAGGGGAATATGATATTTGGACACGACGTTCAGCGGGAGACACCATGTTTTGTTCACAGTCATGTATGATAGTCTTGGCCAATGAAAATTCGTTATTAGTCAAGTTATAATTATATAGTGGAATAATGTTGTTTAGTCTACGGACATAAAAATCACAAACTTGAAAGCGCATACCCTGGTAAAGATTCAGGCCAAGTTTGATTAGTATTGGCTCAGTAGTTTCAGAGGAGAAGATCTTTGAATAAATGTTAACGTAAGGACGGACGGACGACGAGTGATGACAAAAGCTCACATGGCCTTTGGCCAGGTGAGCTAAGAACATTTACTTTCTGAACGTTTCTAAACTGTTTTCGGTAATCGTTTTAGATTAAGTACATCATACAAATTGGACAAGTAAATAATTTTTCAGTTTACTGTACAGTCTTGCAAAGACAATTGTAGTTGATCGGATAAATATTGAAAAAAAACAAATAAATAAAAAATAAAATTCATTAAGGATTTTATCTTAACTAACAGAGAAGATAATAGAATACCTCGGCTACGGCTATGAAAGCATATATTTATTGTATTAAAAAGTATTTTATTTTTATTGTAAACTGGAAATAAATGATTTTTGTATTCCGTACGCCAGTTTTCGGGAGGGTTAAGTGTCCCAATTTGCGTCATCAGGGATTATTTTTCAGTCAAAATCCCAGTCCTTCATCGTTGCTAAGGCCGTTGCCCCGATAATTTTCTGTCGGAAAGGGATTTGTTTTCTTTTGGGTATAAAAGGGAAAGCCTGCTGTTTTCCAGCTCTTCTTCTCAGTCTAGTCAGTTGCTCTTAGTCAGTTCCAGTTCCAGACCAGTAAATTAAAGAAGTTCATTTCTGATAATTCACACACATTTTGGTTAGTTTTCAAAGCATGGCAGATTCAAAGATAGGGAGAGGGGCAGTAAATCCCCTAATTTTCGAAAGTTGCTACCAGTTTTCTTAGCTTTGGTAGTCCAAATTAGTTTGTTTGTTGTTTGGAACTTCAACAAACCATGTTTTCTGGTTTTGTTGTCTAAATTTGTTTGTGTTATTTTAAATTAGATCTTTTTGGATTTTCAAGTTTACTAAATGTTTTCTTCAGTATAACTTGCCTAAAAGTTTACAAGGATATTTTCCTGACATTTTCAAGTCATGTTTTTCTCGGGCTTGGTCAGAGTTCATTTGAAGTTCTAAATCGTATTCTATTTTGGCAGATTTTGTATCCATTTATTTTATTTTGTTAAGCAAGTGTTATGGCAGTTGTAATAAAGCATCCCAGCCCACACCCTATCATGTGTTAGGAGATAGGATTATAGTAGGATTTGGACATAGGGAGTCAGAATTTACAGTGTTTTCCCTGTAAATATTAGTAAATTTTCATTTCTTTTTGTTAGGACGTACCTACATTTGGCATTGATTTCATGTCATTGTAGAGAAAAATCGTGTTATTTCTATTATAGGAATAGGGATTAGGTTGACATTTCAATAAATAAAAGTAGGTTAATAAACATTTTCTGGATTTCTGTGTTTTCCAGAATCCAGTATTTTTAATATACTCCAGTGTTATTTTTAATAAAGTTACAACAGTGTTAGTGAACATAATGTGTTAGTAATAACAGTAATAATAAGTTAGTTAGTATTTATAAATAGTAACTAAGGTAAATACCGGGCTAAACGAGTCGAATAGTAATAAATCGGTTTAATATTAGTAAACTTAAGATAAATAATAGTTACAGATATATTGAAATTATAAATTATTTGGAAACAGTTGTAAATTTAACAGAAATCCGTAATATAATATTTGCTCACATATCAGTCTTCATTCTTCAACAGCTAAATGAATTCTCATGCTCCACTGTACTTGGTTGATTGTCTGCATATGGTTCCATTGCTTGTCTCGTGAGAAATAACTAAATACCGAAGTTACTGTGAATTTTTATTCTGCATATGCGTTTTGTGGACCCTCTTGTCTGTCAAACAAGATTGCCTGACAGTTCCTGTTCTCTTGAGATAGTCTGTGATATCCGTATCCTTGAATCTCACTTCTCGAGTGATACTGAATGTGTAAATCACATTGACCATAATTGTTGGAGTGTTTTTCCTACATCTTGGTATAATCCATTGAGTACACAAGAGAAGCTGTGCGCCTCGCACACTTGATTGAGAGAACAGTTCAATTCCCACTCGACCCATTATTTTTATGTTGTTTTCGTATTGTAACAGGGTTTAAATGAATTTTAATGGATTATCTCCCCTAGACCTGAGTAGGCACCCAGATATTGAGTAAATGGTACTTGAGCAGAATATAAAATATTCAAAACACAAGGTTGTCTCCTTTGTTTCAAGAGTAGTTATCTAATCTTGCATTCTTCCCTGTGATTGGTTTCACAGGTGTATTTTGGATTATTGCGTCAAGGGATAGAAGTTATAGGACTACTATTGAATAGTAACCCCTGGCACGCTACAGATTTTGGCATCCTCGGCGGGATCCATTCATTTTATACATTTTATATGCAGGACATGCTTACCCTTCCGGAGCACCTGATGTCACTGTTTTTTTGAGAGTTCACACTGTTAGTGCTTTAGTTTTTTGTGTTGTGTATGTAATGTTCGTGTGTTTTGTGGGCATGTGGTGTCTTTGGTCTTCCGTCTTCTAGTGTTCTTGCTTTTGCCTTGTCTCTGGACTTTGATTTGTGTAATCTTGTCCTTTGTTCCTTCGGAATTCTAGTGCCGTTGTTTTATGTAGATCCTGAGATACGTTACATCGAAACTGATTTAATAAGTGGTAAATATGGTTAAAAGGAGACTTAATCCCCTCCAGATAGGAGGCGGTGATGAAATTGAAGATGGGACCACTACTGAAGAGACTGATGAGTATCTCACTGGTGAAACTGAGACCACGGAAGACGAGGATATAGATCACACTGGGGAGTCTGACAGAGATACTGAATTACAAAATGTAACCATTCTAGCCAAACCTAGTTCTAATAGTGCCAAATAATCCAAGAAGAAGCACAAGATTGTTAAATAAAAGAGAAGAGGCAAAACCAAAAGAGAATATAGTGCATGAACTTGGCCCAGTACAACATAATGAATCTGTAGGAGTCTATGGGATGGTGGTCACTGCCATCCAAGAATTGACCACTCAGCAGCCTTCAGACGAAACCAAACAGTTCAAGTAGCAGACAACTAGGAACCAGTTAATAGAAGTAATAGTCTAATCAAAAAGAGGTCCAAAAAGAATATTATTAGAAGGTCACCTACACCATATGATGATGACTCTAGTGACTCCGACATTTACAAAGTGGACATGGAGTCAGAGGACTCAGATGCACTCAGTATTGCTACTAGCCAAGTAACAAGGGCTAAAAGAAGGCCAAAATCAACTCAAAATGTTAAGCTTCTAGCTTTTACTGGACGGGAGAAATGGAAAGAAGTATGGTATACTCGTTTTGTGTCTGTTGCAAGCCTTAAATCATGGGATGACCACGACCGTTTACAGGAACTGCTGTCTAGGTTACAAGAAGATGCTGGCGATTTTGTTTTAGATCAGCTTCCCAAAAAGACACTAAAAAACTACAGTAAATTAGTGCAAGAATCGGCATCATAGAATCATCTAGAACTTTTAAACTGCAGTTCAGTAGGAGGAAAAAACTCAATGGGGAGTTACCCGAGAAATTTGCTGCTGACTTAAAACGACTTTATGACAAAGCTTACAGGGGCGAGATACCAGAACTAGACAAGAAGATCTGCTATAAAGATTCCTGTTAGGGCTACAGGACAACAAAATGCGCATACACTTGGAACTACATAGAGATCCCCAGACAATAGAAGAGGCAGTGCATAAAATTTCAAATTTTATAGAAACAATGAAAAACCCTAATCAAGGGGATGATGGGTATAAAAAGCCTGTTCGGCAAGTAAAGACACATAGATGTCAAAATCACTTATGGCAAACTTAATGGTAGGAAACCAGTAGAGACTGACAGAAAAGAGAGTATAGGTACAGTGCAAAAGAGAGACAGTGACAAAACCCTTACAATTAAAGAAGGTGAGCTGCAAGAATTGTTTAATAAAATGTATAATGACAAGAAAAGACAGGAGAACCAAGAAATGCAGACTAGACAGAATTACAATAAACAAGTCAGACCAACTCTGACAAGTCCTGGTCCAGGACATCAAAATAACAATGTTTGTTATTGCTGTGGTCAACCGGGCCATTTTACAAGGAATTGTCCTGTCAATACTAGATATGGGAATGACGCAATCAGGTTCCAAAGGGAAGGTACTAAGCCAATATGGAACCAGATTAAGACATGGTTCACACAAGACAATAGGAACTGTACAAATGGTACTACATGTAATGGTTATGGTAGATCAGGCACTGGAATCACGCAATTCAAGGAATTTAAGCCAAGATGGCAAGCAGAAGAAACCAACAATACACTTAGTATGGGACAAACATGGGATAATCAGAAAGGACAAGAGTTAAACACCAACGGGTCAACTCTATTGACCGGAAGCTGGCCCAAACAAGCTTAAATACAGTCAATGGTCAACACATGCTGGATAAACAAGGTCGATATGGTTGTGTTGATAACTTTGGGAAGGGGGACATACAGATGCAAGAGTCGTTATAGTTGAACAGTCATCAAGGGATGACATTCTGATAGGACATTTTGTTAGAAGTCTGAGTCTTCACCAAAGGATAGTGGTGGAAGTCTTTATAAGTTTAATATGGATGTGGAATCACCAAATGGTGCTGGTGATAGTCCATTAGAGATAGAGGAAGTAAAGGATTCACATACAGGAAAGTGTGATAGTCTTCCCGAGGTCTCGTCTGGCGAGGAAAAAAGAGGACTTGTCTTCAGGCCTGGACAGTTCTCGGGATATTCCTGCAGACAATATTGATTTAGTGAAACGACAAGTTGTTAGAAGTGATGGGGTTTATGTAAAGTGGCAAATTCAAGGGATGAATATTGTTTGACTATAGATACAGGAGCTACCAGAACAGTTATATCGACTAAAGTATATCATAAAATTCCAATAGCCAGTAGACCAAAACTAGAAACATCAAGTTATCTAGCAAGTGGTAATGGCCAGCCAATAAAGGAATTGGGGAAAGCAGTGTTTATTATTACTCTTGGTGGCTTGACCTGGGAGAAAGAGCTTATAGTGGCTGAGATAGAAGATGAGGCCCTTTTAGGTCTAGACATTTTAATGAAGGGAGAACATGGTCCAGCTGATATTAAGCTCAGTGAAGGAATAATTGTTTTAAATGGTATAACTATTCCATGCATTCAAATTGGAGGCATTGAGCCTATCCGTAATGTAAGAGCAACAGACGATTTTGTTTTACCTCCTTGCAGTGAAACAATAATTGATAAAGATGACCAAGATGACTGATCCCAAGAACATTTGTTAGAGCAGAGTCCCAAGTTCACAGAAAGATATCCTGTTGTTATGGCCTCTTGCTTAGATGACATTAACCAAACATTAAATAAACGCTTAACAGTTGTATCTATTTTTTGCATGATCAATAAGGATTATACCCTTTCACCTGTAAAGACACTTATGCTACACTGGTCAATTACAACAATGGCAAAATCGGAAAAACAAAAGAAACAGACATAACATGAGTAAGGCATATAAAAGAAAAATAGACACACATACATAAACAAAGATGAACAACACAGACCCAAATAATAAAAAAAAAAACTATCGCCGAGATCAGGGCGACGTCCTAGGACATATCTTATGCATAAGTTTAGGATAGACTTTCTATCATGTCTTAAGTTGTGTCTCGAAGCTATCTCAGACACATCTTATGTTAGGACTTTTTTAACATATCTTACGTGTAATTTCCTATATTAAGTTCTTACAAAATGTTTGTCAATGACAAAAACATTTTACTGAATTGTTTAACAACTTTGTCTGCTATGATAAAGGAAAGGATATTGAGTAAATGCACATGAGACAAAGTCTATACAAGTAAGTACATGGTAAAAAACGAGCAATGTAACACCGCCTTATCGCTGTTCTTCGTCTTGATGTCACATTGAGGGCTTCAACAATGAGCTTTGCTCATTCCTCATAGAACGGCCCTTAGCACCGATTAAAGCGTATTTCTTTGCCTAATGTTGAACAACGCTACATCCATGTCTTTTCTGGTCATGGATGCGGGAATGTCAACAAACATTAACTAAACTGGCAAAGTGTTCCTACAATCACTGTTATCCGTTACCCGACAAAAGCAGTAGTGTCTTAACCTAGTGGACGGTTACAAAATATACACACACAGTGCACCCATGAAAACTTGGCATTATACATCGAGTTCAAAGTTAAAAATCGATTCTTTAATGATACGTGTTTATTGATTCATGTTCATCTTCAAGAAAAATATTGAACAAAAGGCGAAATAACTAAATACCGAAGTTACTATGAATTTTATTTCTGCATATGCGAAATATAAGGTTAGGATTGATATAGGATGAACTCAAGACACCCAAGTTAAAACGAAAAATGCGAAATATCATATGTAAGGAGAGCTTCGAGAACACGACTTGGGACAAAGACCTGTCAGAAGATAGTCTTCGGACAGTCTTGTCCCTAAGATAGTTTCGAAAACACAACCCCAAGTGCACCGGTAGAGAACGCTTCTCCTGCTTCTTATAAGACACCCGCCATGTTGAACATGTCAAATCCTGTTTTAAGGATAAATCAGGTAGAGGAAACAACAATTAGGCATTTTAAGGGGGAAGATCTGATGTTATTTGCGAAAGAGATATCCCGTAGCGGTCCACATAATGGTAATGTCGACCATAAAAAGGCATTTAGAAAGGCAGTTAATACAATGCATTTTTGGATCTGTCTCTGATATTTCAGTATGTTCGAGGATCGAGAATCTATATACCTACATGTAATCATTGACACAGAGATATAAATAATTTATGTAAAGTGAAATATTAAATTACAATAGGACAAAGCAAATATATATTTTTTTTCTTGTAATGATGTTAAAAACAAGAGACCATAATCCGGAAACTCGCCTTTCCAGTGGTAAGCCGTTTTCATATTTACTTTACATTTCATAGGCGGCATTTTGTAAAGTTAAAAAATGTAATGAATTTTAATTATATCAAAAATCATTTTTTAATATTAAAAAATCGAAATGATATTTAATATTTAAAAAATTATTTTTAGTATTAAAAAAATCATTTTTAATTAAAAAAAAATGATTTTCTAGTATTTAAAAATTAGGGTAATAACAAAATTAACAGAGTTGTCAAAGGCCGAAGTCCATGAGACAAAAAGACAATTTAGGTTGAAATCACCGGAAAACTTGCCGACCGCAATGGTATTTATTTGGTGCAGGCATTTCAAAAGAAATAGTGGGTTGAACCGGTTTTATGGCGTGCATAACTCTCCTTCTATTGTGGTATTTTTCCAATGGGAACTCGACAACAATTGTCATTGGCAGCTTAAGGTCGAAAGACAGTGAAATGAAATAATAATGGGGTTGTGAAAGTTCTTTAGGGAGGCGGATTTGTAAATGTCAGTTCAAATTAGGAAAAGGTAAATGCACAAAATTATGGCAAGCCAGTGAGGAATTTATTCCCTGTTGTTTAATAGTTATAAATTTTTTAATATTAAAATATAATTAAAAAATAATAAACACAATAACTCACTACAAATATTTGATGGATTATTTGTAATGTTCTAATCCCCTATATGTACAGGTGGAGCTTCCAAGGGGGTGGGGATATGCTCCCTGGTCCCCTCCAGGTTTTCTCCCTTCACTCAATGAGGCTTCAGGTAACCCCAGATCTCTCGCTCTATTATGTGCTTCCACGTCATTAGAACCCTAGTTACGCGCCTGTATGCAGAATTATTTGATCGAAATGCAACAAAAAAGTTGTAAACAGTGAACTTCAACAACGTCCCTAAATCTTGACCCGACTGCAGCATAAAAACACTTTTTTACTGTCTTGCTTGTGTTCGAGCCTTAATATTTTTCTTAAGTGAACGGTACCCCCTGCAAAGCTGCATATCAGAAGATTGCGCTTTTTCTCAAGAATGTTATATTAATTTCTGATCATGGAAAAAATTTTTGGCTATTGAATTTTTAATTCCAACAAAATTTGGCACCGACTTTTGTGCATTTTTCTATGTCTTTGTTATTAACCTGTAATTTTCTGTTCTTCTGAGGCTAGAAAATTGGAAAAAATGCACGGTACCACCAATTTTGGATTTCATATTCCAATACACCTTATTGAGTTCATCTTTTCTACAAAATATTTTTCAAAAATTTTAATGTTTGATATGGTAACGTCCCACCTTAAATAAAAGTTTATGTCATTTAAAGAAAATATCATTTTGGCGGTTATTTTGAATTTTAATTACAGCTATTATATTATAGCTGACATAGTAATCTAATATGGCTGTCATTGATTCGGAATACTTGATCAAAATTATGTACAACAAATGATGGCTGATTTTTGGGTAAAGTTTTAACTCAATGTATTCAGATACATCCGAGTCAACTTTCAGACTAAGTCCAAGTAGAAGTCTAACGTGGGAGTACCCAAATTGCACAGGGTACCAAAATTGCACCGTGTGAGAAAAGGATGGCTGGAAATCATGATAGTCTTTCAAGAACGTGCATTAAATGAATTTATTTTTACTTTTTATCTGCATCAATTGAAATGGACAGGGTAATTTTATCTGACAAAAATCAAAAGTATGAAGAAAAGTTCCCAGGAATTGTTGCCGTAATGAGACAAAGTCCGTGAGACGGATGCAAAAATTTATACTTTTCCAGTTCATCACCCCCGTGCATATACGGGGGCACCTCCCACCAGGGTAGAAGTGGTGCCGCGTCTGATATTAAATAGTAAAATAAATATAAACAATTATTTACAACAACAAAGTTTTATGGTAAAACAGTGTCCACTCCTAAAATAAACGTTCTGTAATCAGTAAACTATACAGAACATTTGAAGTAAAATCATTTCACATACAGTTCATTGTTCACTATTTCATTCGATAGATCATAAACAGAATGTAGAATTAAATAAAACAAAATATCAAAACAAAAAATTGGATAAAACAAAGAATCAAAATAAATTTTTTTAGCTCAACATAAATGATCTACGATTAAAACACTCAGTTTAAAACAATCTTCCATTAATATCGTAAAAAGAACTACTTCCATTAATATCGTAAAAAGTTCCAACATCATCATTAAAAAGGTAAGCCATGTCGCCAATCAAAAACTGTACCTTTTCTTCATTAGACGGCAGTTTTGTAAAGCTCACACTAGAGTCATTATTTAAAGTAAATTTATAATCAAATGAAAAATAACATTTCGAGGTCCTCACTCACCCAGTGTTGCATAGCGTGCACATGTCATTTTCAACCATATTCATACGGCATAAATATTTTCTTAGCGGAATTGTCTTTGTTCTGGCTAATAATTTTAGCCTAGCAGGTAGGAAATAATGACTGCCTCCCTTGTTTAACGTAGCAGGACAAGAGTACTCTTAGAATGAACTTCTAGACTGAGATTTTGTCTTGTAGCAGCACCGAATATTTTATTCTTACCATTGACACTTCAAGCCTCAAGTGAGATTTCGCCAGGAACAATTTTGTTTAGTAATTCCAAACTTATACTCTTATAATTCCAGATATTTTCTTTTCGGTTATTCATTTCATCGAAAACCTGCTATCATAAGCGATTTCCAGGCAATTCAGATAAGCGTTTAAAAAATAAATTTTTTTGCCTGTCAATAAATGCTGAAAGGTGCTCCCAACCTAGTTCTAACAGTAACGCACATCTTGGAATATTAAGCTGCCAAATATCAAACGCATCTTTACTTTTTTGGGATAAAGGCATCCATACTGCACAAACATGGATGAGCGAGGGCCTCATTACAGCGTTCCATAGGGCATCGCCTAAGTTTATGCGGTTGAACTCGCCGTGTTCCCCTAAGACTCGAATTGTATAATTCATGTATTTTTCGGCCTAATCTTTCAGATAATAACTACATGGAAGTTAGATTTCAATGTGCTATTTATGAAATAACCCAAGTACTTGTATTCGGTTACAACAACAATAGTCTCACCACCTAACATCCAAGATTGGTTATCATTTAACTTTTTTCCTATTTACATAACTTTTGACTATTTACAATTAAAACGAAGGTTCATTTTTTTTTTTTTAGAAAACTAGAATATTGAAGCAACTTCTGACGATCCTCGGGGGATGTGGCGAATAATACAACATCGTCAGCAAAAAGTCAACGACGTACAAGTTTAGACGAAATTTCTATACCAATGTTACTCTTTTCTAAGATTTGCATTCATTAATACTGTAAACAGGGTTGGAGATAAAATAAACACCTGTTTAACACCATATTCCTGGTTGAACCAGTCAGATTTAACATCACAAAACAGAACTTTGTTTTGAACATTCTTATAAATTTGTTTTATAAGTCTCAAACATTTTCTTGAATACCATAATCCCATACATTTTTCAAGGAGACCGTCCCGCCAAACTCGGTCATAAGCTTTTGACATATCAAAAAATGCTACATATAGGGGCTTTTTAGACGATTTAGCCAATGAGCAAACTCCTTGAAGAGTAAAGATATGGTCCTCTATGCGTTTGTCTTTTCTGAAAGCACCCCGACTTTCTCCCAAAATATCATTGGATTAAGAAAATTTACTACTGTAGACCCAATGGTCTTAGTAAACAGCTTAACATTTGAAGAAAGAGTTATTCCCCTGTAATTATCTAAATCATAGATTGGACCTGAATTAGGTAGCGGCTTGATGATACTTTTTGCCATTCATACGGTATTTCTTCTATATAGGAAAAACAAAACAGTAAACATATCCTCCAAATTTCGAGCAACTGTGTCTCCACCATACTTTAAAAACTCGTAAGAAATATTATCAGTTCCCGAAGCAGTACCAGACTTCAGATATTTTAAGGTATCAGAAATTGTTTGCTTAGTGAAAACACATGACATTGTGTTTTCGGGTAGAATCTACTTTACTGGGCGGCGGAAGTTAGGTGAAATAACAATGAACGCGCATGTTCCGTGAACCTTCTTACGTTGCTATGTAGTTGTATACTACACTGCGGCCATTTTGTATCGCTTCGTAATATTAGGGTATTTTAATTGACAATCTAAGGCTTTAATCTTGAATTCAAAGCCTAAGGGCCGAATAAGAAGCCAAGGCTTCGCCGCCGGCGTTTGAAGCTTGAGAATCCACGAAGTGAAAAAATAAAAAATAATTTGCTGTAATGTTCACCATTACAGTCCCATCAACAATTACCAACGCTTCTTTTCAGGAGTACTTGCATGGAAATTTATTAAGAAAGGGACATTTTT
The DNA here is from genome assembly GCA_002080025.1 of Modiolus philippinarum. Classification (NCBI taxonomy): domain Eukaryota; kingdom Metazoa; phylum Mollusca; class Bivalvia; order Mytilida; family Modiolidae; genus Modiolus; species Modiolus philippinarum. The sequence goes on along the minus strand of MJUU01038694.1, from coordinate 39,125 downwards.
GGAATTATTTTCTGTTCAGTTGATTAAAACAACAATCCAAGGCTTCGCCGGCGGCGTTTGGGGCTTGACAATCCGTGAATTGAAGAAATAGAAATAGAAATTAAAATTACTCAACGTTACAGCACAGAAAAGCGTCAACATCAAGACTTCCTGTCAAGAATACTAATAATTTTGGTATGATTTTTGTCAGTATGTTGGAGTTAAACACTATAATTTACAACAAATTTGATAGACATCCTTTATCAATTTCTTTTGTTACAACTGGGCGGGTTTAGGAATATTTTGACTTGATATGCAAGGTCGGTGTTTTAAAGAACCCTGATATCGATAGATCTGCTTTGTAAAGTGAAAGAAGTATAATCAGTGGTGTTTGGTGTCAAGTTATTTCCAATAAAACATTAAATTCCCTAACCGATATCTTTTGGTGCTTCCTTACAAACAGCGTGATCCTAAAGAACGTCCTCCAGAATCCTTTCTGAATGCAAATATCAGTATCTTTCGGTACATTTCTACCAATGCGTCAAGTAAATCGTTAGAAATTTATTTTAACTGAATAATCCATTCAATGAAATTTTCTGTACTTCCTTTAGTATGGAATAAATCACGAAATTTTCTACGAATGGAGCACATGGCTGTGTTTACAAACAACTATTGTTGTACGCTGAATTACGTCATAGTAGCGAAAGGTCAATTTATGATCATATGATTATCACTCCTTCACAACAATAACTGGAACACGTGTGGCTGTGTTGTTTCAGGTACAGGATTGTCCTTGTAATTCTAGTTAAAAAACTATTTTTTAAACAGTTGTTTAAATAAACAATGACCCAAGGAACGCGAAAATGACGTTATTTATTTCGATTTATTGCTTCGTTTTCGATTTTTACTTTTTGGCAGGACGTACGCTATATATACACGGATTGGTATATTTTCGCGGACTTTATTTTAGCGCTCAGTAAAGTAGAAGTGTTCTGTGTTTTCCTCTCTTCCACTGAGGTTTCGTTTTGTTTGTCCACCTCGGAGAACATTCTCCTTAAAATTTGGATCTCAATGAAAAAAATCACGCACTTTTGTCAAATTAAATATACAAATTGTTTCAAAGCTTTTAATTAATTCTCACTAAAATATTTTGACTTCGGAACACTTTTAAGAAATAGTTTAATGTTCAGACATATAAAAACGAAAAAATAAAAAACTAACGTTTTGCAATAAAATCTAATTGTCCAACATAGGTGCAATTTGGATACTCCTTGGTGTAAACTCACTGTGCACTTGCTGGAACATTTACACTAAAATAATTTAAGGTAGCTTCGAACCATTATTATATCACTATACAGTCGAGTCTCGCAAGTCGGCGCATCTTAAAGTATAGGTTATGGTCTGGAAAATAAATAAAATAAGAATGTTTTCAGTTTGTTTTCAAACTAAAATAGTAGTAGGGTAAAAATGTCAAAATTTGGTATAATTTGGGTACTTTCATGTTAGGGACGGACCATTTAACTTGAAGGGGGAGGGGGGCTATTGTTTTTTTCTAAACAAATAGTTTGGACCTGATTTTTTGTAAAAAAAAATATTTTGGCTGCCAAAATGATGAAAAAAAAAATTCTGAAGGAGGCTTTCTGCCCAAAAAAATAATGTTAATTTTTGGAAAAAAATATTGTTATTACACGTGAAATAAATATATAAATTTTCTTTTCAGAAAAAACACCATACCCCCCCCCTTTTTCAGGTTAAATGGTCGGTCCCTTGTTTTCACTTGTCTGTTTTTGTCTGAGAAGGTTTCACAAAAATTCTTTTCGCATTGATTTTCTATTTACATTTACTTTCCAATGTAATAAAAGATCATACGGATAGAATCTGATATGTTTTGAAATTTCATTATTATCGGTACAAAGTAGCACATTGAATCAAATTATTTCACCGAGTCTGAAATCGAACCTTGACGTGTGTGAGATATGTTCAATAATAGATGATTTGCCAATTACAGGAGTTCTTGGCAGTTTTAGTCAAATTTTGTGTTTTTTGGTCAGACCTTTAAAGGGAAATAACTCCTACACCGGACAAACAAACATTAAAAATGCACATTTGTTTTGAAGTATGGTCTTCATGTATAGCCAGACTTGGACAAAGTAATTCCCTACTCAATATTTATGATATTCTGCAGTAAGTTGGCACATTTTCTATTTTTTAAATACTTTCTTAGTCACTGAGAAGATCCTTCAAGTTTGTACAGCTGTTAATTTTTTACTTGAAACAAGCAGCACTTTAAAGAATGGTTAGCGCTATTGTGGTAAAATAGCACGTCATACGGGGGTTCCCCAGTTAGGTACCATTACATCTATGGTGGATGCCGAGAACTCCCGAAGTACTCTACACCGGGGATGGATGGTGACACCAGAGGGATCCCGGTTTTCCCGCTAAGTAACCAGTCAAGCAGAACCCCCAAGTGATTAGGACCACGAGGAGTCTGCATTCCAGCGGATGACACCAAGCAGGACAGGTATATCCCATTCATTCAGTGTATTATCTTAATCCACGTATTTGCGGGGAAGGGTAGAATTCTCTGGGCCTAGCAAACCCCTGGTATAGAGAATTCCTGTGGCAATATTGCAGGACGCAGGGACCCAATATTTGCCCAACTGAAGCTCCGTTGTTATTCCAAAGGGTTATAATTAATGCAGCGAGTTCCACCACAATGGCGACGAGAAAATTTGGAAACGTGGTTAGAGTTTTATATTGAACTGGAATCAGGGATATTTGTTTTTATTTCTGTCCACTGTTCCTTTTTATTGAAAGGAAAAGTTGTTTTGACTTTTGAGAAAAGTTTTAGTGTTTTCCGGACTTGGTGTAAAAGGCGAAGCAATACACAATTTTTTCAGACGGAAGTCACGTGACCGTCTAGACCGGAAATTGAAAACCGATCAATGTTGTGTTTTGATTTGTGTATTGGCGAATGTAAACACAGGTCGGAACTGTGAAACAAGTGTGTGTTATAGTTCATTTGAGTTTTCAGATTTATTTATTTATTATTGAAATAAAGTTGAGTTGTTTCTTTAATATTTCTGATTAAATTGAGCAACATTATATTTGTTTACCATGGACAAATTTGGAACATATAAACCTAAAGTAAGATAAACACTTGCAGCGGCAAGGAGTTACAGACACTCCCGGGTATAGGACCCCAAATTGCAAAGAGAATTATTGAGTTACGAGTGTCTGGTCTTTTTATTACCAGAGATAATTTACCATTTGTCCCATACTTGAAAGTCATCCCAGAGTTGTTTGACTTAATTGATTTTAGTACAAATTCAGATGTCTTTGATCACTTAGATCCACTGAAAGGTACGATGACAACTGACAGCTGGCAGTCAGGTCCGGTTATGCAGCCGACTCAAGTTAAACCAGCTACTGCCGCTGGTCAGGTTGTTGAATACGAGCAATATGTACATGAGACTAAACCAGTTATAAGTACACAAAAACACACACAGGTACATGATATTACACCAGTGGTAAAACTTGTAGTGCATAAGAATACACAAGAGAATGTGAACCAACAAGTTCCCATATCTAATTATGATTTGGATTTGTTTGCACAACAACAATTACAATTGGTAAATACATTGGAGCAAAATGTACAGACAGAACAACCAAAGTTACAAGGGGCTGTAGCGGACACAAATCAGAAAATAAATGTGTCTACCCCTGTAACGCAGGGATCTACGGTACAGGCTATGAGTAACCTACATATTACACCTACCCCAGGGGCAGTGGGTGGGGTGCCACCAAGTTCTAGTGTCCGTGTCCCTGCTCCGGCTGCAGGGTTGTCTGTCAGTAATAAATTACCCAATGCCAATAATGATCAGTACAGTGGTACTGTGCATACACAATGGAATTTAAATACAGGTGGTATTAAGGTTGAGAATAATGCACAACCTGTAATTGTTGGTACCCAGTATAACCAACAACAAGAATATAAACAACAACCAGGTTTAACACATCAACACTCTACTCAGGGCGTAGCACAGAACATGCAAGGTGGTCAGTCGCATATGCAAATACCACAAGCATATGATAACTCTAGACACAAACACAACCAGGGCATATCTGGTGTTCCACCGTCACATCACCGTGACCGTCAACACCCAGTTTCCCCCAAGCAATGGAAACCGTTGTATATGTCTAACTACAGTTATGACTCCGACTCGTCTGACTCCAGCTTGACTGATGGACATCAGACCCCCCATGAACATCAATCTAGGTATCATAACTTTAAACAACGTACCCCACCACCATCACGTCGTCACAGACGCAGAAATAACAAATCACCTACCCGTGATTATGCAATTAAGAAAAAACACCGTAGTCAAGACCGACTACCGACCCCACCTAAAAATGTTCCCAAGCACGACCTTGGGCAAGACGTTAAACCTGTACAAGACAAACAGAGTACAAACAAGGTCACTAGCACTGAAGCTAAACCAATTGAGCATGAGAAACAATTACATCAGACTATGATGTCGTCATTCAAATCACTGAAATACAATGGGAAAACTGATTGGACATCATTTTATACAAAATTTTCCCGTTATGCTAAAATGGCCGGTTGGGATGATGAGTTCAAACTCAACCAGCTATGCTGGTCTTTGGATGACAAAGCAAGTGAGTATTGCACAATAGTTCTTGAGCAAAATTCAGAAATTACTTATGACGAAATGATACTCAAAATGGAGAGACGTTTTGGTTTCAAGGATTTACCAGAAACTTTACAAACCCAATTTCAAAATTCAGTCCAGTACAAAAATGAGTCACTGGAAGACTGGGCTGATAGAGTATTGTCACTCGCGACAAAAGCTTTCAGGGATTTGCCTGAATCACATATGACCAAACAAGCTGTTTTAAAATTTTGTCATGGCTGTAATGACAGTGAGGCCGGTAGACATGCTTGTGGTCTGAGACCGGAAACCATGGACAGGCTATAGATATCATTAAATGGTTTCAACATACAACTATAGCTATTAAAGGCACCAAACCTGCAGAGAATCCTGACAAACATGTCAGGATACAGGCTTCCTCAACCATGGAAAACAGAATGTCAGCTATGGAGGGCCAAATCCAAACTTTATTAGCTAGCATGAACACCCTAACAAATGAACTCCGCCTAAGACCTGAACGCAAAGGTGCACCTGCTCCACAGAGCAATTCATCACCCAGTTCACGACGGGGTAACAATAATAAGCCAAGTAACAAACCTAACCCTAACAATAAAACTAACAACCAACAGGGTAAGCAATCTCAAAAACGCAATGACGACCGTGAATGTTTTGGGTGTGGCAATAAAGGTCATTTGATAAAGGACTGTCCGTCCGTCCCTCATAATGACAGAAGTAAGGCAAACTCGAAAAAAGAAATTCCATCTTCTGGAGTTACAATTACAGACAGGGTAGACGGTACAGTGGCAGTACGTCATTTAAACTCAGCACTTATGCTGAGAGTTGAAATTAAAATCAGAGGTAAAGTGGTAAATGCCATAATTGATACCGGATCTGAAGTAACAGTACTTTCGGAAAAATTTTTTGATACATTTGACCAAAAGCCTGAGATTGTCCGAGAAACCATCATGCATGGTGCTGGACGTGGCATGAATATGACCTCAAAGATTACAAAACCTGTCAAAATGAGAATCGCAGGTTTAACATTCAGACATGAATTACATGTAGCACCCTTGGACTGCGATATGCTTTTGGGTCTTGACTTCATGAGCAGACATAATGTATCACTAAATCTTGGTAAAAATGTGCTGTATATACAAGGTAGAAAAGTAAATGCTTCTTATGGACGACAGGTCCAAACAACAGAACCAGTTGTTAGGAGAGTAACCATTTCGGAAAAAAACAGTGGTACCACCTAATTCAGCAATTAGGTTAACATGTGATGCTACATCCATACAGAGTGACTTTGTAATTGAGGCAGTGAAGGCCAAACCACTGTTAATGCCAAGAACTGTATGTACCGGCGGGCAAACACCAGCCATTTGTCTGGTGAAAGTCAGCGACAATCATGTCACCCTGAAAAAGGGGGAGATTATCGGACATGCGGAAGAAGTTACAGTGATAACTCCATTACCTGAACCCAGAGACAAACAGGTGATTAATGTTACAAGTTCAAATCAGAGAAAACTCCCTGATCATTTACATGATTTGTGCAAGAGGTCATGTAGAGAGTTATCAGAATCTGAAGAGGAGACTCATCAGCAAAAGATGATAGATGCTGAAGTTATTCAACCCTCGATACCTGAGTGGACCCCTGCACAAGTGCTTTTAAGTAAAGGGGAGGGGGGAAATAATAGATTAAGTCATCAAATGGACACCGTTCAGCCCATTGGTGAATCATCTATTTTCTGTTTTACAGATATG
>MJUU01038694.1:0-23126 GCA_002080025.1 Modiolus philippinarum | reverse complement strand
AATTTTAATGAGCTGTATGGCCATTTCGGAAATTTATTCCTCTTCAGCAGCACTAGAACCCAAATAAAGGAAATCCATAATTTCAACCAAAAAAAATTGTTAAAATGCAAAAATCAGTAATATCAAATATAGCTGAGGACAAAACTACGATATGCATATTTTAAGAAATTCGACAGGTATATATATTTTTTTCAAAATCAATTGATATCGAAGCATTGCATGTTAAATCCAAAACGTAGAAATGTATTTTCAGTCGCAGTATTATCTCTGGTATTTTCCTCGTTTACTGTCTTTTCGACAGTTACTCTCTCCATTCACCATATCTGATTATTAAGAACTTACTAGAACCACTTTTTCACATTATTTTCTTTTTGTATTTACTGACATTTCAAGTAATCTCTCCAGTCCTAAATCGTTTTCCACACCAGTTACGGATATCCCTACCTTCCAGTTACGGATATCAGCAGTTATTCATTTTCTTCAGTTACCGACATCACCGCGATATTTTATAGTGCTAAATTCCTTTTCAAGCGATTAACTTATGCAAAGAGTACTAGTGCAATTTAGTTCCAACTTTACTAGTTATCCAAATAAGACATGAAATGTAACAGAACAAATCGTTATTTTAACAAAATCGGCAATCATAATTTTTAGCCGAAACATTGTCCGCCATTTTGGGATGTCGGTAACTGCAGTTACCGATATCACATTTACCCCAGTGAACAGGGAGCACCAGACTTTCCTGTACACATGGATATCAAATACAACAGGCAACACAGGATTGTAGAAAATGGTCCTTCTTTATCAACACTTTGAAGGACTGGAACAAACTACCACCAAACATAGCCGGAACAGGGTCACTTGAGGCCTTCAAAGCTCAACTACAAACCAACAACTTGTTTTTATCCAGTTTTAACCATATACACACACCTGTTAGGATATTCAAAGTGTTGAATGTGGACAGTATTGGAAGAAGAAGAAGTAAATTTTGACTTTTTTTTTATAGTCAGGTAACATACATTTAGCAAAAAACATAAACTCTGATGAACTTTTATACCGGTTTGACGTCGAAATTTTATGCGTGTGTTCATATCATGAAAACAAGTATATATATATATATAGAATATAGGATCTTTTGTTTTTGATACGGACTTTATCACGGTAATATATCAGGTGAGTCCGCTAGGACGAACCTGATATGTTACCGTGATAAAGTCCGTATCAAAAACAAAAGGTCCTATATTGTGTCTATCGGAAATTTCCAAATATTATAATTTCTTGATTAAATTTGAAAAAAAGAAGTGAACTCTTTCTTTGGCGAATAATTCCTGTGTAAACTGTATTGTGCACAATTCTTGCTGACGTCAAAGTACTGTTTGTTAGTTTGAACAGGACACATCACGCCATTTTATTCTCGTTGGAAAAAATGTCACAAATAACGAAAGATAGCCCATTCAACTGATATGAAACAACAGGAAATCAATGCCGCAACATCGAAAGTATCTTTCGCTTCAAATGATCATTCAAGAAGATAAATTCGTCAAACACACTCAAGTTTGTTATTGGCCTGGCGCCTTTCTTGTCACTGAATACACCCTACGTAATTTAATATTGTAGGGTTTTGCAGTTACGGGGTAGGCGTTTCTCTGTCTCTATTTTAAATTGGCGACAGTTTTTCAGAAGAAACAAACTATCAGTTAGCGAAAGATTGGATTCCGATTGATTGGATTAATGGCCTGCATGATGTTTTTATTGCAGTATCAAGGTATGAATTTTTCAGAAATACCATGGAGAATTATTTGGAAACATGTTTTCTTTTTAAAAGACGAACAGTTTCAAAATTGTTTACTGTTTGTAATCGCAGAAAATGTTCATTCATGGATTGACTTTGAATTCAGATTAATGCGCGTCGCTTTGGTTCGCGCATGTCATCTGACGTACTGACCCAATAAATTTTTGATATGGTCCAGTACATCGATATGGACTTTATCGGTCAGTACACATCAAAGGAAAGTAGTATAAATTACCGATAAAATGAATTATAAGTCCTTGCATGAAAATAAAAATAAATAAATAAAGAAATAAAATAAAGACAGAGATCTGCGCCTGATAAAAGTTAATAGAAGAAGCGGATTGTGGGGAAGCAGTTTTATGACGAAAAATTGACAAAACTGTAACAGTATAAAACTTTTGAATTCTCCACACTTTTTACCATTCCTTGTGAACAACTGAAATCTTGAATGAAAGATTACAAAGTTTCTGATTTCCAATGGGCAAAAGCTGTGTAAATCTTTTATCCGTTTCTCCACTCATATTCGGCTGAACTCATCGAAAGGCTCCTCCAAAATAAAGATAAACTAGAGGCTCAGAGACTGAGCCTGTATCGCTCACCTGACAAAATGCTTCTCTGCCATGCATAACCAAAATATGTTTATTACCAATAGGGTCTAATGCTTAGCTATGTTCTCCATAAGAACCCGTGTTTTTGTCTGGTCCTATTGAAATGAGTAATTTTTTGCAAAGGACCTTCTATAATAATGAAATGGATAGTTTTCTCATACCAGGCTCCAATGTTAAACTATATTCTGCAGTTGAAGCCACATTTTTTGTCGGATCGAAATGAAATGAGCAATTTTTGTAAAGTATCTTGCGTACAGCATTCCTGTAAAGTTTGGCTGAATTTGTTTCAGTGGTTTCAGAAGAGAAGATAAAAATGTGATTTTCCCATAGAGTCCAATGTTAAACTTTGTTCCGTGCTGGCGGCCATGTTTTTTATCGGATTGTGACCAATTGAGCAATCTTTGTTAAGGACTTTCAATACATCATTCCTGTAAAGTTTGGCTAAATTTACTTCAGCGGTTTCAGAGAAGATGAAAATATGATTTCCCCATAGGGTTCAATGTTAAACTATGTTCTGTGCTGTCAGTCATGTTTTTTATCAGATCGGAACAAAATGAGCAATCTTTTGCAAAGATCTTTAGTACATCATTCCTGTATAGTTTGGTTGAATTTGCTTCAGTGGTTTCAAAGAAGTTCCCATAGGGTCCAATGGTAAACCTAAATTCCATGCTGGTGACCATGTTTTTTATTCCGATCGGAAAGAAATGAGCAATCTATGTAAAGGACCTTTAGTACATCATTCCTGTAAAGTTTGGTTGAATTTGCTTTAGTGGTTTCAGATTCATTGATGAAAAGGACGTTTTTCCCATAGGGTCCGATGTTAAATGTTAGTTCCGCGCTGGCGGCCATGTTTTTTGTCTGATCGGAACAAACAACGGCAGTAGAATACCGAAGGAACAAAGGAGTGAAATCTACAAAAATCGAAGTCCAAAGGCATGGCCAGAACGAGAACACAGAAAAGAATGACGTTAGACAGATACAAAATGCACAGAAATAGAAATCACAACATGCGAAACAAAGCACTCACAGTGTGAACTCCAGTGAAACTGAGAGTGACATCAGGTGCTCCGGAAGGGTAACCATGTCCTGCTCTGTTAACAGCACCCGTCACACTGAGAGTGGGTCAATCCAGGAAAATGTTACAGTCGGTAGTCAAATCCGGGAAGACGTGAATTTAGCTGAAAATGTCCACTTTCATTTGGGATACTGACACGTCATATCTTTCGATGACGTTATGCTGACGGCCATATAATTTCTTGAGGGATGAAATTAACATAGGTTTAACAGATCCCTGACTAAGCAGCTTTTGGAACAGTGTTTTTGCTCTGTTAAAAAATCCCTGTACAAACTACACGCTTGACAGTAACGAATCAACTGTGAAATGTACACTCCATAGGCTGGAGAGGTAGGTATATTGCTGCTGTGAAAGGGAGAGTTCACAATTGGGAAATTAAAATCATCATGTTTATCATAAAGCTGAGACTTCAAACTTCCATCTTCGTCAATATACAATAACAGATCTAGGTACGAAGATGAAGTAGGTGTTTCAGTTGTTTCTTTAATTTCAAGCTCCTGGGATAGATCTGATCTAAAACAAAATGAGCAACCTTAATCAAGGACCTTCCATACACTATTCCTGTAAAGTTTGGTTGAATTTGCTTCAGTAGTTTCAGAGGAGTTGATGAAAATGTGAAAAGTTAACAGACGGACGGAAGCCGGACGCCAAGTGATGGCAAAAACTCACACTGACCCTTTGAATCGGGGGAGCCAAGTTAAAGCTTAGACATCAGTCTTTGTGTCTCCGGATAAATGCATACCCTTGAAAGGGATATTGTATTGCTTTGCAAATGTGTTTATACATGTACCATCATGGGCATATTTACATTCGTGTGTTTATTTTGTTAATGAAAGGAAGATAACAGGAAACACTTACAATGGCCGAACTGATCGACAATATATTTTTCCAGTTTGGAGGACTTATTTTTCAACAGACTATCGGAATTCCAATGGGCACAAACTGTGCACCACTTTTAGCCGATCTATTTCTCCACTCATATGTAGCTGAATTCATCGAAGGGCTTCTTCAAAATAAAGATAAAAAACTGGCCCAGTCCTTTAATTTCAGCTTCCGTTATATAGATGATATTTTATCACTAAACAATCCTCGCTTTGTTATTTGTTACCCCTGGGTCGATGCCTCTGCTGGTGGACTGTTAGTCCCCGAGGGTATTCACCAGCCCAGTAGTCAGTGATTCGGTGCTGACCCGAAAGCCGATTGTATTTGAAACCTTACAATATCTAAATTTATTCAAATTTTGTTGAAACTAAGGAGTATCTCCCTCATGCAAAGCTCTGTCCTTAGCTGATTTTGGCTTTCTATTTAGATCATATTTGGTAATTTGTTCTCTATCAATTTTTAAACAACTTTGACTTGATGGTCTTCCAACCGTTTTGATTTTATCTGCACTGAAGAGACATGAGTTGTCGAAATGCGCATATGCAGAATCAAAATTCACAGTAACTTCGGTATTTAGTTATTTGTTACCACTGGGTCGATGCCTCTGCTGGTGGACTGTTAGTCCCCGAGGGTATTCACCAGCCCAGTAGTCAGTGATTCGGTGCTGACCCGAAAGCCGATTGTATTTGAAACCTTACAATATCTAAATTTATTCAAATTTTGTTGAAACTAAGGAGTATCTCCCTCATGCAAAGCTTCGGTATTTAGTTATTTGGTGATTTTCTTCATCTTATCTATCCAAAAGAGCTAGAAATTAAGGATACTACAGATACTTCCACATCAGCCGGGTTCCTTGACCTTGACCTTCATCTTGAAATTGACAAAAGGGGTACACTACAAACTAGGCTATATGACAAACGCGATGACTTCACTTTTCCAATAGTCAACTTCCCCTTTCTTTGTAGCAACATTCCAAAATCACCAGCATACGGAGTTTACATCTCCCAACTCATTCGCTACTCAAGGGCCTATGGTCGATACAATGACTTCCTTGATAGAGCTCGGTTGCTTACAAATAGGCTACTTAAGCAAGGGTATGTTGCCCATAACTTGAGGTCATCACTACAGAAGTTTTACGGTCGACATCACGATCTTGTGGACCGCTATGAGATATCTGTTTTCCAGATGAAAACAGATCTTTCTCTTAGCCACTAAAGTTTGATTTTCCTCTACCGGATTTGACTTTACTACCGGATTTGACATGTCCAACACGGCGGGTGTCTTATAAGAATCAGGAGATGCTTACTCTACCGGTGCACCTGATCTCACCCATGGTTTTTATTGGGTCCGTGTTGTTCATTTTTGTATATGTGCGTGTCTTCATTTTCTTTTCTGTGCCGTGCTCATGTTATGTCTTCGTTTCTTCGTTTTTCCGACGTCGCCATTGTCCTTGGATTGTTCTTTTCAGACTGACGTTCGGTTCAGTTCTCACTTACTTTACATTACAATCACATGTCACAATCAACCAAGGACTTGCACAAGAAAAACAATAAAATGACAAAAGACAAACATAGATAACGATAGGAACTCGGGATAGCCGGACTTGGTACCGGCACTGGCAACAGCCAGCGGAAGTGTTAAACCGGTTTATGGGTACCCAAACCTCCCCTTTCTCTATCCCGTTTCCCTATAGTATATTAAACATACAAATAAAACCCAATACAGGTAGACCACTAACTCTAAGACCACAATCTTGAAAAGGAAAGAACAGACAAAACGTAATTTAGAGAGATTGGTCGAGAACTGCTCGCCGCTAAACTGCCGGCTAGCTCAAGGAGCCTAGTCTGCTGGTAAAACACTGTCGCACCCGGAATAATAATCAAATTGAAAACTTCCCGAAAGGTTTGGTAAAGAATCATCATGGATTTCAGTAGACATCGGCAGTATCAGTGAGAGGCCAGTATAATTGTAAAATCTTCAGGTCATTGGATCCCAAAGCCAATTTAACGGAATCATGAAGAATAGCCGGTCAATATCCCCTGTTACGTAAAGAATGAAAGTTACGTGCCAGTTTTTCTGGATTTTTTTTAAATCATTTTTTACATTTTTAACAACATTTCCGTAAAAACGAGGGTGAGAAATGCCTTTTGTAATAAGCTATTTCCTAGTCGCATTATACTTAGATACCAAATGTTCATATCTTCTATAAAACTTCTTAAATGTGTTTATCAATCTATGAAATCTGTAACCTTGTTCTAATAGTTTGGATGTGATAGTAAGGTTACGTTCATTAAAGTCGTCAAGAGTAGATCAGACGCGTGCGAATCGTATTCGTTTGGTTTTATGCATTTTAAACATTTTTTTTGAAATTATGAATTTCCTTTGTTTGAATTTTAGTGCTGCTGATGAGGAATTAATTTCCGAAATGGCCATACAGCTCATTAAATTTATTGCAGTTGGAGTTAACATATGTGTTATGGTCTCGTGTTCATTTACTCCATATCCTTTCGTAAAATATATATACACCCCGTATGATGGTGCTGCAGGAACGTCGCCATCAAGAAAAGGGAAATTAGTAATAGTGAAATCAAAATCATCCCTTTTATCATAAATTTTAGTTTTTATTTTTCCAGAGTCAACGATGATATTTAGATCTAGAAATGGGCAGTATTTAGAATCATTGCTTGCTTTATTAAGTTTCAATTCTTGTGGGAAAATGAGGTCGACATAGTCTAAAAACTGGGGATTATCAATAGTAAGGATATCGTCGATATACCTGCTGTTATCGTTGAAAATTGAAATAAGTTGATCAACAATGAAGGGATATGAAGTAAATGCAAATGAGACAAAATCTCTACAAATACATGGTAACACAGCAAAAGAACAACGCTTTTATTGTTGTTCTTCATCTTGAAGTCAACACGAGGCCTTCAACAATGAGTATTACTCATACCTCATAGCAAGTTCAAGACGGCACCTAGCAGCGGTTTGAGCGGTATTCATTGCTAATTGCTGAGCAACGCTACATCTTTTTCTCCTTTGATCCATGGATGCGGGATCGTCAACAAACATAAACTTAACTGGCAAAGTGTTCTTACAATCGCTGTCATCAATTTCCCGACAAAAGGACTAGTAGAGGACGATCACAACATTTAAACAACCACAGGGCACTCATCGAGCCAATTGTAAGAAAACTTGGCATAATAAAATCATGAGACGTGGGCACAATAAACAGATGGTCAGAAAAACAATTTTGAATTAAAAAAAAATTTAAAAAGCCAAAATTTGAAAGAGTGAATTCATATGAGAAATTCTCTCAAAAACAAGTACACCATAACTGTAATGTATATATAGGGCATACATCTCTCTCACGGGGAATCTTTTTACGGACTCCACACTGCAGTTCACTGTTTTGTATGGTTCCATCCTGTAGTTTTTTCATAAAGTCCCCTTCGTAACATGTCGTTTGTGCATGTGTGCAATGTTATATATATGTCTACATGAATCGAAATGTATATACTAGTAATGTGAAAGTTTTAAATGGAATATTAACTGCCTTGGATAAACAAAATTTGAATGAACACAATTAAATTCTTTACCATTTGGATTTTTTGATATTCACTTTTGGCTTGTTTCTTCGATATTTGTTTGCTTGTCATTGCTGTGAAATATAAAAAGTATAAAAATGAAACATGCATATTATGTCACCATCTAAATTTTCCAACAAATACTGATAGACCCTTTCGTCTAAATCCATTTTCCAATATTAATGTCTTTTCCTTGTTATAAAGAAACTATTTACTTTTATAATAACCATACAAATACAAAAATAACGGACCAACAGAAAGTTATATCCAACACAAAACATGGATCCATAAAACCGTAAAACTGAAATTTTGTTGGGATAAAATACTCATGCATGCAATTTCCCTCCATTCATGCAGTGGTATCTACGTCTGCTTAATTATTTGGATTTTAAGTCAATAACTGTGTAGTGAGTCTGCATTATTTTTCAACAAATGTCGTTTTTTAAAATTTTTTTTACATACAGATGTCGGGATCGGGCTATTTTTGTTCAGTCGAATTTTGCATATTGAGAAAGAGAGAAAATACAAACTCAAAGACACGATTATTTCTCTGACAAGCTAAGGATTTGTACCACGTTCTTTTTTATTCATGTTTACATAAGTATAACCAGAGACGTATAAAACATTTATATGTCTCTGCATGGACTATACATAACTAAGTAATATATAGTCTCTGGTCTCGGGAATAACTGGTAGTGTCTTTATCTTGCCACAAATACTTAGGCACGGGCCATTTGATTTTCCCGAAATTGGGCAATCACTGTTAAAATGAAGCTTTCAAAAAACAACATTCTTTAAAGCGCACAGTTGATATAGGTCTTTTTTAAAAAATGCTGCCGGTCTCCTCCCCTGGTTGTGGATAGGGAAATGCTCCGTCTATGCGGGTCTTAAGTTCAAAATTTAAAAGCAAACCATACGAGACAAACTGTGTCTGTGTGTGTGCAAACGTCACACCCTACGAGTATAAAGACCCTTATCTTATGTTTCTCGTACAAGAGTACACCGACTGAAGTCATATAGAAGGAATTACAACAACAGGAAAACAGCAAACACCTACAATGGCCAGGAACTACAATCACATGCCACAATTTACAAGCAAACTGCATGTAAGGCTAATTTGCTTGTAAGGCTAAATTTCCTGCCCCTACCCATTTTTCAGTGTCATCAAAACTGACTGCCCTATTAGTCCATACCTTCTTCATATTTTTCTTCTTGTACTTGTATTTCATTTGAATTGATAAATATGACCCCATATATATTTCTCGTAGAAATGCAGACTCGCTAGGTATTGCATGGAAGGTTTAATTTCATCGTAGAAGGGCAGACTCGCTAAGGGTCGCATGGCAGGCTTAATGTTCTGCCCCTACCCATTTTACCAATTTTCCAATGGCAATGAGGTAGACATATTATAAAATAACACCCACAAAGAGTCTTACGGAAAGATAAATCGCCTGCCCCTGCCCATATAACCAAGATATTCCCTTTGAATTATTTTTGTCTTTGTCTATATACAGCTGAAACGTTGCTCACTGAACGTAAAAGTCTAACCAGTCAATCAAAACAGTGATGTAGAAAAAAAAACAACCGTGGACGAAATGATCTCCACAACTGAAATGACAAAAAAGTGTATTTTATATATATCACTTTTGTTTTTTTATTCGGGAAAACATTCTCGAAATACGGGTGATTACGGCCACTTTACTGCTTACATACTGCTACCGGTTAAGAGAGGTTAACAGGTCTGGGCACGAGACCACCACTATTTCCCCCTATTTGTTCTTTATAACGAAATTTGAAATTGAAAAAAAAAATGAACGAACTCATTTGGCTTGATGTAAGGGTAAAAAAAAAATTCTACCGTTGGGATTTTTTTCATTCAATTTCAAGCAGACATAAAGCCAGTTATAAAGCTAGGATGTATTCTACTGCCGTTGTTTTATTACAATAAACAATATGTAACAGTATTAATAATATATTTACCCCCTCCCTTGGAGAACACTAAACGGGTATTCCCCTTTGACGCAATCACATGCGTGTTAATAATATACACCAAAAATATGGTGCCACCCTCAAACTACACATATAGGATGAGGAGGAAACCGGGAGATAATAAGGATAAACATTTGAACATGAACCCCAGTTACAATAAATACACCTATCGTGAATAAATGTAACAGGTTAAGGATGGTCACTCCTCAGGTTTTTGAAACTGTCTCTGACTTTCGGAATTCTCTTGTTTTATACATTATTATGCATTAGAAAATTTTGCACACTGACCCCCAATTTTCTTTTCAAAATATGATAGTATCCATCTTCAATAGACTTCTGACAAAATTTGATGAAATTCTTGATATGCCCTCATCGCATTTCAAAGGTTGATTACCTTAATGCAAAGTGATGAAAAATCTAGAGAAGTTCGGTTTCCCGCCAAAATTTCAGTTGCTTAAAACTCAAAAACGGACACACTTACCTATCAATATTTTGGGCTTAATATGATATATGGTCCATATTCTAAAAAATACAAATAATAATTTTGATTCCTTGATATAATAAACTTGAGGAGTGACCATCCTTAATGAAAGTGAACATGAACGTATGACGGAGAAATAATGCTGGGAACAGGGCCGCACTCCTCCATCTGATCAAACAGTGAAGACGAACTGATTCCTAACAATTCCCACAATAAAAATAAATACATATCAACAATTAATACAATGTTATCTCGACCGCGATATCCCTGCAAAAGAAATACACACTGTCATAAATGTCCAAAATATAGAAACATTGTCAAAATGGCACAACGGAAACGATGTGTGTAATATACACAGAGTCAACGACAAAAATATGGAGTGCCATGTGGGAATAACATAAAATAACTTCACCCTAATTCATATGTAACACCACCTCCAACCCCGGGAAAAAAAGCGTCCTCGAACTAAAAAGGACAGAAACATCTACCTATACCCATAAAAAAAAGAAACCCATTCCTCGGTAGTTCTGCTGCTTGTCTAGGTGTCCCTTAGTTCCAGAAATACCTTCATTGTGTACTTGGTTCTTCTATGTATGAAACGGCGTGAATAATTACACTGTTGACCTTTTTCTGCATATGTTTATCTTGTGCTGGAAAGTGTGTACCAATGGATGTATTATACAAGATGGTGCTCCATCGAAAAATACACGGGTCCAAGGAGAGATGGTTATATACTTTCTTGTTGTTATCTGCGGAGATCTGTACAGGTTTTATCCAAGATTAAGTAGATTTGGTGCAATCAAATGTTAACGGTGGTGATCTGTACAGGCTGCTTCCGAGAGTAAGCGGATTTGGTGCGATCAATTTCTGCCGTAAGAAATGTGGTTGGGATGGTTCGACATTTCCAATCAGTTTGAAATCTTTAACAGTTTTCCTTGAAATTTAGATTATTGTGTTTCGAGTCGGGGGAAATCTACGCGTAACATGTTCTGGGGAAAGACCGTATCAGTTTTTGGCACCTGTAAGTACAGGTGGACGGCGAGAGTAGCGAAAATACACCAATTAACCCCAAAATGTTTTCATTGAAGTTCCGGATATAACACGGGGTTGAAAGGGAAAAATTGGGGGTCAAAAAAACGAGCTGAGGAAGGAAAAAAGTTTTTCTAGAAATGAAAGAATACGGGTCTTTTCCACTGGATGATATTGGAAAAAACACTGATGGCATTTGAACACTACTTCTAAAATGGTATTACTGGTGTTCATATGAATAACAGGGAATTGGTTCTCCATTTCAGGGAAAAATCTAACCAAATACCTGATTTCAAAAAGTGTAACGGATACTAAATACCGAAGTTACTGTGAATTTGATTTCTGCATATGCGCATTTCGACAACTTATGTCTCTTCAGTGCAGATAAAATCTAAACCTTTGGAAGAACATAAACTCAAAGATGTTTAATAAAAACTGATAGAGAACAAATAACAACAACATTGTGAAGGGAAAGTAAGTTAGAACCGAACCCTCAGTAAAAAGAACCCCGATAAATCCATGGACAACGGCAACATCGGAAACACCAAGAAACAAGGACACCAGCTGAGTACATGTTAAAGAAAACCAGACCCAAGTCGGCAGAATCATTTTATTTACCCAAAGTCACCTGATATTCTGTTTCAGATTTATATGAATATATTGAAATATTTTTAAAATTTTGTCAACCGGCACCATGGAGAAAATAGAATGGCAAAGTACTCAGTTCTGGTTGATTTTCCTCTCTCAGTTTTTAACTTCTTTGAGATTATGGTCTTCCAAACGTTTAGATTTTTCTGCACTAAAGAGACATAAGTTATCGAAATGCACATATGCAGAAACTAAATTCACAGTAACTTCGGTATTTAGTTATTTGCCAGAAATCTAGATTTTTCTCCTTACGCGTTTACTGTCTTGTATTGTAATATGAGAAAGGCGCTGCCTTTTAATACCAGCACAGAAATTTAAAATTAATTTTAATATAAGGTCACTGCATATCTTTCAAGAGTACATAAATGTTTGAAACAAATACTAAGTTACTAAATACTAAGTAGTACATGTATGTGTTTGACTGTGCTGGTAACTTTCTCTCTTAAATCATATCACTTGATGTATAAACATACAAATGATATTAGAATGGATTAATGCAATAAAATAGTAAAAACCTGTCACTTTCTTAACATTACAGATTTAGCTATTAATCATGTTCAATCTCTACATACCTAATGTTGTTTTAAGGAAATTACCTGTAGCTACATCCTGCAACCAAATCGTTTTCAAGTGCTCCGGTTACAGAACTCCGTGGTGGATAGGAGAATGCCCTGTCTATGGGTGGTAGTTAGGTCATACTGCGAACCATTGTAGCAAAACTGCGTTGAGAAACGCCACGCTCTATGGATGCAGTATAAAGACAACTTTGATAGTTTTCCAAGGATAGCAATTTCGTCGAGAGTCGTATAGAAGGCTAAATTTCCTGCCCCTACCCATTTCTTCTCTTTTCCTGTGGCAGTCAAAACGGCCCTTTCATCTTTTATTTTTGGTTCTTTTATATTATAATTTAATTAACTCGTTCTTGTCCTGTTACAGCTGAAATATTGCTCACTGGACATAAAACTCGAACTAATCGATTAATCAATGATGTAGATAGTCATGACAGTGCATGTGTGTAGTAAATTATGTACAGCATTAATAGTGTTGTTTCTGAAATATTAAAAATTCAATTGTACTATAACATGTATAAAAACGCAAACAAGAACAAATGCGATATGTTTAACATTTTTTTTTCAATATGTTGGCTTATTGCCGATATGAGGCTTTCTGTTGACATCCATCATATTTTTTTTCTTTCAAAAATCTTATTTGAAAGCACATAGCAGATTAGCACCAAACTGAATAACATTTGTTTTCGAAGGGTCCTTCCTGGAAATGTTTATATATGTACCTCATCCAACTCCCAAGACGACTTAAATAAGCAATAAGGGATATGGAGTTTCTATATTTGTATTTTGTTATTTCATTGGTTTTTTTGTGCAGTTCCCTTGTAGATTGTGGCATATGATTGTAGTTTTCGACCATTGTAAATGTTTCCTGTTATCTTTTCTTCATTATATGAGGTAAATGCACATGAGACAAAGTATCTACAAATACATGGTAAAACCAAGCAATTGAACAACGTTTTCATTGTTGTTCTTCATCTTGATGTCACCATAAGGTCTTCAAGAATTACCTTTGCTCATACTTAATAGTAAGTTCAAGCCGGCCTCTAGCACTGGCTTCAGTAGAATTCACTGCTAATTGTCGAGCAACGCTACATCCATGCTGTTCATTATCTATGAATGCTAAGTTGTCAACAAACATAATAAATTAACTATCGATAAGTTTTTTTTTTTTTCAAATTCAGATATATATATAATAAATGAAAGGATATGAAGTAAATGCACATGAGACAAAGTCTCTACAAATACATGGTAAAAACAAGCAAGGGAACAACGATTTTATTGCTGTTCTTCATCTTGAAGCCACCATGAGACCTTCAATAATGAGCTTTGCTCATAACTAGTAAAAGGTGAATGAAAGGATATGGTGTAAATGCACAGGAGACAAAGTCTCTACAAATACATGGTACAAACAAGCAATGGAACAACGCTTTTTAGCTCACCTGGCCTAAAAGGCCATGTGAGCTTTTGCCATCACTTTGCGTCTGTCGTCCGCGCGTCAACAATTTCAAAAATCTTCTCTGAAACCGCCGGACAAAATGTAACCAAACTTGACTTGAATCATCACCAGGGTATGTCTTCTCAAAATTGTGTTCGATTAGTCGGCTGGTCAAACAACATGGCCGCCATGGGTAAATTGCAGTTTTTGGCTTATAACTCGAAAACCGTTACAGATATCAAAAATCTGACATAGGGTAATAATGATCAACATGATGAGATCTACACAACCGTGCGATTTGAAAAAAAATCTGAAAACCAATCTCGGAGTTATTGCCCATTTTCCGTAAAATTTTCAAAATTTTTGCATTTTTTTTTATTTCAAAAAGTGTAACGGATAACTAAATACCGAAGTTACTGTGAATTTGATTTCTGCATATGCGCATTTCGACAACTTATGTCTCTTCAGTGCAGATAAAATCTAAACCTTTTGAAGAACATAAACTCAAAGATGTTTAATAAAAACTGATAGAGAACAAATAACCAATATGATCTAAATGTAAAACCAAAATCAGCTAAGAACAGAGCTTTGAAAGTGTAAATTGCAAAAATGTTCAGCATATCAAGATCTACCAACCCCGACATTTTGGAGAAAATCGATAAACCCTTGTAGGAGTTATTGCCCTTTTTTCACAGAATTTTTAAAATGTTCGTATATTTTGTCTTTTATTTCCGAATCTATAGAAGATGAAGGTTAAGTGTAAAATGATGAAATGTATGTCATGATATGGGGACTTCAAAACTGGTGTTGAAAATAGTTCGTTGACCGCCATTTTCAGAATGGCCGCCGAAAAAAGCGGGAAAATTCAACATTGATTTCAATCAAATTTGGTTTCCATATATATATTGATGTTGCGACTTCAAAACCGGTGTTGAAAATTGTTCTTTGAAAAAAGGCGGGGAGATTCAACATTGTCCCATTTCAATGAAATTTGGTTTCCAAATAGGTATTGATGTCACAACTTCAAATCAAATGTTAATTTCAATTAAATTTGGTATCCAAGTGGATATTTATGTCACTACTTCAAAACCGGTGTTGAAAATTGTTTGTTGACTGCCATTTTCAAATGGCTGCCAAAAAATTCAATGTCCGATTTCAATGATATTCGGTTTCCAAATAGGTATTGATGTCTCGACTTCAAAATTGGTGTAGAAAGTGGTCCTTAGCAGAAAGTTTTTTGTCAGAAAAGCCTAACAAAGAAATATAGTAAAACATGATCCAACTTTAAATACAATTCAAGATATTGGTAGTGTTCCAGCTACGAAAGTTTGAGAGACTGAAGATCACCTGTATAACTTACAATGTTACTTTGCCAGGTGAGCGATACAGGCTCCTGGGAGCCTCTGGTATTGTTGTTTGCCATCTTGAAGTCACCATGGGGCCTTCAACAATGAATTTTGAGACGACCCCAAGCACCAGTTGGAGCCATTGAAAGTTTATGAGTTATATGTTCATATCTCCTGATCTCCAAGACAGCTTCTAAAGTAACATCCTCTTTCATTCACGATACATGTAAAATTTCTGATCTTAAAGGAAAGAGAATGAAAGTAAATATGTAGTATCAGAGTGAGAAAACATATCAGTTTGCAATTAACTTGATTTTAAACATACAATTGTATTTAATTTCTATTTTTACAAATAATTTATTTTGCATACTTTGTTTCAAATCAGTGCTGAAAAGTATGTTCTGTACCTATTTATTAGAGAAGCAAAATCAGATTTATTACTGTGACATTTAGATCAATTTTATATTCCAATATTCTCCCAACTTTACCTTGTAAGAAGCACATAATTATAATATATCATATTTCATTATTACTTTTAAAAAATTTTCATTATATCAGGCTAATGGAACTGTCACGGAATTGGTGTTTCTTTGTACCTTTATGTGGTCTTGTTAAAATGATTTTCAGTCTGATAGTCACGGTAATGTTCTCATTCATTTCTCTCCTTCTTTTTTTAATGTACTTTTTTCTTTTTTTTTTGTAGCTGTCAACAAAACATTGTTTTTCTATGTGTTTGTTTTGGCCATGTTTTTGGACTTCGATATTTGTAGATACCATTCTTTTGATCTTTCGGTTTTCTACTGCCGGTGTTTCATCATGAGAAATACAAAAAAAAACAGGCTCTGAAGAGCCTGTAGCTCATCTGGTCCCTTGCTGACATAGACAGTCCAATTAATCACAATGTGAAAGAGTCTCAATTCCTACTATGTAAATAGACCTCGATGTAATATGGCCCAAATGTGTTAGAGGAGAAGATCTCCAAATGCATTTCCCAAAGGGCCATATGTTCCCATCTGGTGGCTATCTTGGATAAGGCAAAGACATCATGAACACATTTTTGAAAGCGACCACCGAAGGACTATTGTGTCCAAGTTTAGTTCTAATTGGCTTTGTAGCTTTAGTGAAGAAAACCTTTAAATGCTTTCCTATTCGGGTCCAATGTTAAACTTTGTTCCCCGCTGGTGGCCATCTTGGATCTGATGCAGACTTGCCATACACATGTTTAAAGGGGACCAACCAAGGGCAGTTGTGACCAAACATGGTTCAAGATAGTCAAGTAATATAAGAGGAGATGATCTTTGAATGTGTTTTCCGATAAGGTCCAATGTTCAACTAAATTCCCCACTGGCAGCCATCTTGGATGAGATGCGGGCATGTAAGACAAGTCAAACTAAATGTAGTCCTTGACTTAACAAACCATTTTACGGCCATTGTAGGAATTTCCTGTTATCTTTTCTTTTATAATGTACTGTCTCAATGTGAAAACGATTGCAGCACATAGGAAAATCAAGAAGCTTAATATATGGACTTATTTCAGATGTAGTATTTTTTTTAATGAATAACTTCATATTTACAAAAACATAAATAAACAATACAATGACATAATACATGTACAAACAAGACAATCACAAATACAAGAAATAGGATATGATAAGAAAGACATATTTTTAAACACCATACAGCAGGAATTATATTAATTAATAAATTCAATATGGACAGCATATTCCAAACGTAATTTACCATTTTTATGGATCTAGAATTTGGCTCCAGGGGTTCCAGTTCTTAACATATTCATCAGGATTAAAGTGTCCGAAAGAAACATATTTCTCTAAAGTTAAGTTTTCTTTTAAAACATTTTTCAGGGCATTTAAATTTACCCTTCCATCACTTAACTTTACTTTATAAATATAGAATTTTGTAAGTAGAAGTATCTTATTTTTGACAAAATTCAAACCATTCCCAGATAATGTACCAAACAAAACTATTTCCATATTCAAAGGAATTTCTATATTTGTCATCTCAAAAATCCAACGATTCAAGTCAACCCACAGATCTGATATCTTATGACAGCCCCAAAATAAATGTTGAATGGTTTCTGGCTCCTCATTGCAGAAAGTACAAACATCAGAGAGTTTTAATTTTATCTTGAATAAGAAAGTGTTTGTGGCTAATATATGATGTACTATTCTATACTGCAACCAGTTGAGTTTAGTATTTTTTGTATATTTAGTACAGTACAGATGCACTTTTTTCCAGTTTAACATGTTGTGGTCCATTACTTGATCCCATTTTTGTTCTGCCAAATTGCTTACCTCCTTTGTGTTCAGGATATCATACATATCTTTTAAACCCTTTTTAGATTTAAAGAAAATTCCAATATTAAATGGTAAACATGGTTGATTTTCCTTAGCTTTAAGTTCAATATCAAGAGTATTAACAAATATTTTTACTGATTTTACCAATCCATAGTAAAGTGTGAATATGGGTTGAAAATTGTAAGTTGTTTTAAATTCTTGAAATGACATAATTTTCCCTTCCGTATCTACAATATCATTGATTGTCAAGACCCCCCTTTTTGCCCAATCTTTATAGAACACACTGCTATTATCAATTTTTATATCTTTATTTCTCCATAAAGATGAAAAAAGAATATCACAAGGATATTTTGGTTTTTGTGTTTTTTTCAAACAATTCCAAGCATCATATACTTCATTCCAGAATTTATTATCGGAGTGTTCTTTCGGTCCTTTATAAGCTAAAAGTGTTAAATCAATGTTCTCGGCAGATTTAAATAGTTTAACCCATTTTGCATCTGACTGAAATAACCGTCTTACCCATGTTAGTTTAAGACCTTGAATAAAAGCATACAAATTTATCAGTTTTAGTCCCCCTTTATAATATGTTTGACATATAACATCTCTCTTGACTTTATCTGGTTTATTATCCCAAACAAATAAGAAAATTTTGCTAATGAGTTCCTTCAGCATGTGTTCATCAGGAGATGGAATTGACAGGAAAAGATGATTTAATTTAGAAAATATAAGATTCTTAACAATAGTTATTTTCCCAAATGGTGTGAGATGTTGTTTTGTCAATCTCATTAGAATGTTATCTATATCTTTCATTTTTGGTATATAATTCAAATTAGGAATATTATCAATATCAACAGAAAATATAATACCCAGCATCTTGAATTTACTAGAACCCCATTTCAATCCATACTTTACACATATTTGGTCTTGACTGTGTTTTTTACTACCTATCCATATAACACTTGTTTTTTCCATATTTATTTTGAGTCCTGAGATTTCAGCATAAAACTGAAGAGTACGGAGAGATGCATCTAATGACTCTGGTGAACCATCCAGTATCATTGATGTATCGTCTGCATACTGAGATAAAACATACTCTGTATCATCTATTGTTATACCCTTAATATCTTCATTTTTCCTGACTAAAATACCTAATATTTCAGCACAAAGTAAAAAAATATATGGGGATAAAGGATCCCCTTGTCGACATCCTCGTTCTAACTTAAAAAATTCTGACATACAACAATTTTGTGTAATTGCAGAAGAGATATCATTATAAAAAGTTTTTACCCAATTTATCATAGATTCACCAAAATTGAAGTAAGTAAGGGTGTCATACAAAAAAGACCAAGAAATAGAATCGAAGGCTTTTTCAAAATCAATGGGAAGGAGTATTCCTGGTATATCTTTTTCCTCAGTATAATTTAAAATATCATAAATTAGGCGGCAATTTTCACCTATATATCTCCCTGGTATAAAGCCAGTTTGATCACTGTTAATTAAAAATGGAAGAGTGGATTTTATTCTCTCTGCTAAACAACTGGAAGCTAATTTATATGTACAATTCAACAATGTGATTGGTCGCCAATTTTTTAAATATTGTTATGGTTTATCTTCCTTGGGGATACAAGTGATCACTCCCTGTCTCTGAGTAACAGACATTTTATTATTATGATAGCCATAATTAATAGACCTAAGCACATATTTACCAATATCTATCCAATAAAATTTAAAGAATTCTGCTGTAAATCCATCAGAACCAGGGCTTTTGTTATTTTTAGAACGTTTCAACGCAGATGTAAGTTCATCTAGACTGATCTCTCCCTCTAAAAGTTGTTTTTGATTTTCATCTAGTTTTGGTACGTCATCATACGGTATCTCTGTAGATAGATTTACCTTTTTTATATTTAACTGTTTCGAATAGAGATTTTTATTGAAAGACTTAGTCAGTTCTAAAATTTCCTTCTGATTTTTAATAACTTCACCATTATCGTCTATCAGTTTCTAAATTACAAAAAAGATTTGTTGGTTTCTCTCCTCCTTCAATCCACTGAACTCTGGACCTAACATATTCCCCCCTTACCTTCTCCTGTCTTATAATTTTGAGTTCAGTTTTTTTTCTTCTATTTGTGCTAAATCATTTTCATTTGTTGCATTTTCTTCTAATTCTAAAATTTCTGAATTCAGTTTTTTTTCTTGTTTTATTCTTTCTCTTTTTTTAAAAGTTGCATATGAAATGGTTACCCCTCTAATCTCAAATAAAAGAGTTTCTAAAAATAGCTGACTGGATATCTAATTTATCAATATTCATTAATTGTTCTATATTATAAACAGGCAGAGCATATTGCTTAGTAACATCATTTATCTTTTTTTAAAACAATTTTAGCATATTCAGGATCTTGAAGAAGGGAGTTATTGAACTTCCAAAGCCCTCTACCTTTTACAAATTCATTAATCTTATATGATAACATTATTGGTGAATGATCTGATCGATAACTGTTATCGATTTTGACATCATCGACACATTGGAGAAGGTTATCAGATACTAAAAAGAAATCTAAACGTGATTGTTTGAAGGGAGTTCCTCCAAGTATATCGTTTTATTTCTGGATACATTTCTCTAAATGGATCGACCAAATTATATACTTCCTTAAGCTCCAGTAACTTTTCTCTAGCTCTTGGATTATTTATATTGACATAATTATATGTGTCTAGGTCAAAATCTTGAATTAAATTAAAATCTCCACAGATAACATATGACTGGTTTTCAAAACTATCAATAACATCTCTGACTTTGTTAAAAACCTTGGGGTATCAACATTTGGACCATATATATTAACCAATGTAACTTTTTTATTTTCAATTGTAAGATCCAAACCAAATAGACTACCATTTTCATCTTTTTTTGTTTTATGAATTTTAAATTCAAAGTTAGCTTTGAAAAGAATAGCCACTCCTCCCTGATTTGAAGCATATGGATTAAATATACACTCTCCTCCCCATTGATTTCTTATTTCAGATTCATCTTTTTCTTCAAAGTGTGTATCTTGAATACAGACTATATTATAATGTTTTGATTTTAAATAGTTGAATACATCTCTCCGCTTCTCCAGCATATGAAGGCCTTGACAGTTATATGAAACCAATTTCAAAATGTGTCCTTCCATTAGAAAGCTTATTAAAATACAATAAATATAATTATGACAAAGAACTGGTAAAATCTTAAGCCATCACTACTGAAACCCCAGGAGTTTTCCCTATCATGATTCCTTGTTTTGATACATATGTTTAACATGACATATATAAGATATTCAATAGTAAATATGAAGTTGTAAAAACAAAATAATAATATAGGACAAACAAACATTAAAAACAAATTTAGTTGTCTAAAGAAACTGAGATATTTTCCAAGATTCATCATATAGGAGACTGCATATGTAGAAACTATGTCAGAAGGGAGATAATTCAATTTAAATTGAGCAACAGAATGAATGTACAGTCTGTTAAAGTATTTTGTCATCTGTTGCTACATCCTATAAATTATATGTAGACCTTTAAAGCAATATGTACTCCTTATTTAAAACAAAAACAGAAGTGTTTCTCCAAACACAGCATTAAAAAAACCTGGATATGCATCTCATTACTTAATTTTTGTTGCATAACTAAATTTGTATTTAACTGTACATAAATATTCTACTTTGCATATATTTTATGACATAGTGATATGCATAATTTGAGACATCCTTACATCAAGCACACTCTAAATTTTTAATTATTGTTTTTTTTATATGTGTGATATGGTTTACAGGCAAGAAAATAATAATAAAAATTAATGTATTAGTAGGTATTTTCATGTTGTTTTAAAAAATCAAGTTGATATATTGCAATGTCTCCATCTAGCTACAAAGACACAAACTCTGCACTCTCACTAAAGGAGAGCTGCAGTGGTCATGCCACAAACTGACTATGTAGACAAATTCCCCTTGGACGATGGCATGTATTTTGTAAAGACGATACAAATGAGTTGGGTTACCCACTCTATACATATCACTCAAACTTGCATTAATACACTATATCTATACAATACAATAGAGATCTGAGGTGCACACATACCACTGTCCACTTGTGATGTGCACTCAGTACCTAGAAATTAAAAATACATCCACATATACCTTAAAACATTCTCTCTCACATTTACTCTTACCCAGTCATATAGTATCAAGTAATCATAAATTTATTTACAACTTGCCATTTAACAGTCCTAATCATCAAACTGGTTTTCATTTACACATTTTCAGGGAAAATAGGGGGAAAAAAGAGAAAAAAAAATATCACCTGTAAACTCATAACAATACAAGGAAAGAAAACATTGCAGTACAATAGACCTATAGTGACATAGCATAATGACAAGAGTATCATTCCAACCAACCTCTCCTTTTTCACAGACCCGAAACTAGTGTTTTTCCTTTGTCAAAAAATTTTAATTGATATACTATTTTCTATACCCAATTTATAGTATGGACAGTAACAATTAAAAGGACAAAACATTTCAAAATTATAATTTTTTAGAGAGAGAGAACAAAAAGATATACCACTCATGGAACCCTAAGCCTGCACCATAAAGGATCACATGTGTATCCTGTATTGAAGGGACCTATAGGGTACTGTTAGTGAAAGTGAGATTAAATCATTTGTCTTCTGTAAAATTAATTACATGTATAGGAAATTGTTAACATTAGTACCCCGGTATTTCGAGTCTCAAGGTCCATGTAGTATTTTACTTCACATCTAAAATATACATAATGTAGAAAATAACATTTTTCAATATTGAGGACTACGAGGAAAACCTTAGAAAACAAATAAATTACTAACAAAACTCTATGCTTACTTTTGTATTTATATGAAAAATAATAAATTCTGTTGAAATTAGTGTATTCAATATTTTTTAACCTACAGTTTGAGCTGAGGAGGTAGTTATTCATGTATTTTTTTTCTGGAATATGTCATTTTCATGTTGTAATATTTGTTTACTATACTTATACTTTGGAGGTCTGCTGAAAAATCAGAATTTGTTGAACACATTTGAAAATAAATCAGTATTGTAGTTTTACAAACACATACTCTTGATTTGTTGTCCAGCAAAAACAAATTACGGTATATATTTTTTGAATGTATAACAGGTATTTTACGAAAGGATATGAGGTAAATGAACATGAGACCATAACACATGTTAACTCCAACAGCAATAATTTTAATGGGCTGTATGGCCATTTCGGAAATTAATTCCTCATCAACAGCACTAGAACCCAAACAAAGGCAATCCATTATTTCAAAAAGTGTTTAAAATGCATAAAACCAAACGAAATCCGAATA
>MJUU01038693.1:161718-174745 GCA_002080025.1 Modiolus philippinarum | reverse complement strand
GATGGCAAAAGCTCACATGGCCTTTGGCCAGGTGAGCTAAAAAGAGATTCAAATTCACTGCAAGATATAAACATAAACAGTTACCTGTGTAAGTAAAGGTACTATTGTAGCAGAAAGACTGGAAGACTGACGAGATAAATCTATCATGGATGTAGGTCGACCAGGACCTGGAGGCTGTGGCGCTGGCTGTCGATTTTGCTGAAATAAAAATAACATAATAATTTAAATAACAATATGGCAAATTGCTGCTTTTATTTTACACAAAAATCTCATGAAGTTACAATGTGGTCATTTTCATTCACAGGTTAATTCACATTACAAATCTTGCAATTACAGAGTGCATAATTTAGTCATCATAATATTTCTAGCTGGCTATACGTCTAACATCAATCAATCAATCAATCAAACTTTATAATAATTTCAGATTTTTTGTCTCTTTTATAATTTCTAAGTTTTGTCTATTCTTCTCATTTCTTTAAATATGGCACTAAAAATTTTGAAGACTTAAATTGAATAACCACATTCTCACTGTATCTGAAGTTAGCATTTCATATTGGATGACGCAAATGTAATGCATGTTTCCCCTGATATTCTTAATACAAGTATCATCAGGTACTCTGGCATGGTTGTGACCTGCACCATGATTGACATCCTTCATACTGCTAAAGACACACTAGGTTACTGACATGACAAAGGAATTATAATCTGCTAACAAAATGATTCTAAATTTGTGATTTCAGTTGTAACATATTTTTTGTTCAAAATTACAGCTGTTTCTCCACTTGTCTTTAAACAATTCTTCTTCTCATGTTATGTTTTCACAATATTTAATGTGGTCCTTCTTTTACTGTGCTATCATTTTATATAACATCAGTTACAATAATGAATGCCCTGTCTATATCATATGATACGAAATCAAAAGGTTTGTATATGAATTTATGGCAAAACAATTGATATCTCATGATGAAATCGAGATGATAAACCATCGCTGTAATATTCTTTTGATAAATATAGCCAGACATTGCAATATATAAATCTTGAATTATAACCTGAGGTTTTACAAAAATACATGCTTTCAATATTTTTGTAATAAAACTATGGGTATCATTCATGACATTTGATGTTAAACTGTTCTTAAAAAGAGCATTAATTTCAAAGTTTTGTTAATACACAAAATATTATATAAAAGAACAACATTACATGCAGTTTCATTACAGTATTTCAAAATAATAGAAACAAAAATATTAAATGTTGAAAATATCATGCTCCAATATATAAAAATTATCATAACAAAGTTTTCATTAATATATATAGAAATCAACTGTTTTGTTTTAGTAGACAAATAAAAATCGACTTTATCAACATCTTTGTTTTAAATATGGATATAATAAAATTAACTTCCTAAACAACATCTAATGCCTAATAAACTACTCGGTAAATACACTTTTTCTGTAAATAGTTGGATTATAAGCCTCAATACAAAATTCCTACAAATAGTCCAGCACCATATACAAATGTTATCTTCATTGGGTTATAATATACTGATTTATGTACATGTATATACTATTTGATATTTCTAAACTACAAAAGATACACAAATACAGAACAAACAAGGCTTAGTAAAGGGAGATAAACCATGTTCCTATCATATTGTCTCCCCTTGGCAAAGTTTATATTTAAATAATACTTCCATTAATGAAAAACCTATCCTTCACTTGTGTTAAAGTTACCCTGCAGTTGTTGACAGCTTTGCCCCACACAGAAGAAATTCTGATATCTCAACTTAATGACATGAAAATGTGTGTGTTTTTGGAGTTAATGGATAAAAGTTTTAGGTAGATCCAGTGATTATACCAAAGACCTTGCAATGGGATATGTCTATTTGTGTTCTAATTAGAAGGCAATATTTTTGTTGTTTTGTATAGTGTTTTGGTCTTGCTTCCTCTGTTAATATCAAACCTTATACTTTTTCTGACAATACTTATACATCATGTGTCAAGGAAGAAACTCGGACAAACTTTGAATATGTAGCAGGTACTCAATGATGAACTTTCTATGTGGGTGTCACTATATATTAAAAGACTAATGATAGAGTTGACCCTTGCCCGCTACCAACAAGAGGACTAATGGTAATAGAGCTGACCTTTTTGAATTGTACAAAATTTCAATAAAAAATATTTGAACAAAACCACTAAACCTTGATCTGCTAATCCTTCTACCAATAAGAAAAGGATTCTACATATTACCAATACTCATGCTTATAAGTATAAAGATTATGCTTTATTAGACCATCATGCTAATCAGTATGATTATGTTTTATAGCAAGCAGTAAAACTCTTGTATTTTCAATAAAACTTCAGATGAAGATTAAAGGAATATCTATAAGTAGTATTTGAAAGAATTAATAATACTGGAATAATTTATTGAAGGCATTTTGCACATCATGTGATGCATCTAGTTGGAACACATATTTGGATCTTTGTTCACAGGTTTAAACGCTATCCATTGACAGCAAACCTGTTTTTCGTTAGTATTGACAGTATATTGGTCATCCCTGAATATTTGAAACATACACATTTTTAATCTACAATATTAAACCTTTCTTTGCGGCTTATTTTTGAATTCTGTTGGAGAAAATTTTTTATCATTATTCATGTATCCCACATCATCATGTCTTGGACGACGTTTTTTCTCTGTCCTGAAAAATGTAGGCAATTTGCACAGACAAATGATGTACCTCTTTGCAGAGATTTGAAGTAAAAATGACAAAGTTCAACAACTAATAATTCAAGTTCCGTGCAAATCTCTTATATATCTAAATAAAATGCAACGCATCGAAAATTGTAGAAGTTGAAGGAGCAATCTTGGATGAATGGTCTTTCATATATTTTTTTTGACGATTACTTTTACATATTTTGAACAGACATTTTCCAATATGATACAGTACTCAAAATAGTACCATTCCTCAATTCCTCTAATATTCTTTTTATATTGCTGAAAATATTACCTATGAAAAGAGTTTTACTTTATATGTAGTCAGATGGCATGCAACAGTCACCATTAACTAGATGGATTTTCACTGTAAATTATATATTGTTAAATCTGTCAAAGAGGTTTTTTGAATTGATAATAATATTTGATTTAAAGAAAACTACTGATATAATCCCAAAATGCCCAGTTAATACAAAATAAAAGATGTTGGTTTGATCCACAAACAAGTGTAGGTCAACAATGAAACATTTGAAAGGCAATATGCTATTGTAAAATCCATCTAGTTAAATCAATTAGTATAGACAAGATTCACATTTAATAGAAATGTGTAAAGTTATACCAAGAGGCTAACAAAGGGTGGACTCACATGTCTAATTTGTACAAAATCAGGGCCCTGTTTGGCCCCAAATGGACTTGGCTGAATTTTACTAGGTATATCATACTGAGATTTGGGACGTGACGAAGGCTAAATAAAGATAGAAAGGTACATATCATAACAAACAGTGAAACTATATTGATATTTTAGAATTTGATGTAGAATATCCGTGGCAGAAGAACTTCCACACAATATATTTCTATCATAATAGTATAAGAAGAAATGCTATAGAACTGATTCGTGCTAGTGATGTATAATATATGTGTCTGTGGATTTCACTGAATAAAGTAATACTGTAAACCAATAATTGTTCTTATGCTGGTCCCCCTTCACCCCCTCCCCCAAAAAAGGCTTCAAATAAGTTTATTAGCCAACTTTAGAAACTTCCAGTACATGAACAATACCCGAAGTCACATTTCTAAAAGATATATGGTATCAATCAAAAAGATGACGTCTTGAAAATTTTTACATCATATTCCTCTGATGTCGTTTTCTAAAATCGGATATGTAAGAACTTACAATTTTATAATTCAAGGCATCACATTGTTATTTACCTACCCTTCTAATTTCCAATAAACTTATCCACGAATGTCTTACTAATTCCCTGTAAACTTATCCACCAATGTCCCACTCTTTCCCTGTAAACTTATCCACCAATGTCCTACTAATTCCTTGTAAACTTATCCACCCATGTTCTACTAATTCCCTGTAAGCTTATCCACCAATGTCCTACTAATTCCTTGTAAACTTATCCACCCATGTTCTACTAATTCCCTGTAAACTTATCCACCCATGTCCTACTAATTCCCTGTAAACTTCTCCACCAATGTCTTACTAATTCCCTGTAAACTTATCCACCAATGTCCTACTAATTCCCTGTAAACTTATCCACCCATGTCCTACTATTTCCCTGTAAACTTATCCATCCATGTCCTACTTATTCCCTGTAAACTTATCCACCCATGTCCTACTAATTCCCTGTAAACTTATCCACCCATGTCCTACTAATTCCCTGTAAACTTATCCATCAATGTCCTACTAATCCTACTCATTCGATGTAAACTTATCCAACCATGCCCTACTAATTCCCTGTAAACTTATCCACCAATGTCCTCCTAATTCCTTGTAAACTTACCCACCCATGTCCTACTACTTCCCTGTAAACTTATCCACCAATGTCCTACTAATTCCCTGTAAACTTATCCACCCATGTCCTACTAATTCCCTGTAAACTTATCCACCCATGTCCTACTAATTCCCTGTAAACTTATCCAACCATGCCCTACTTATTCCCTTTAAAATTATGAAATACTATTTACGGTTAATTTACCCATCCATGTCTTACTCATTTCTGGTAAAAGTATCCACCCATGTCTTACTTATTCCTTGTAAACTTATCCACCCATGTTCAAACTACACATTTAATGTCCATGAAAATAAATAACAAAATTGATCCGAGGTCATGATTCCCAGTTAGGTCAACACGAAAATTACTGGTTTACAGCACACCAAGGTCATTACTATACTTGTATATGTGAAATGTTTCATTTAATTTTCCTATCCAGGGTTTTTTGGAATTCTTTGCTTGCTTATTTGCATATTACACATTTCAGTGACAATAATCTCATTAATTTGTAAATTTCACACTCATAAAATTAGTTTCTGTATAATTGGTCACAGAATTTAGTAAATCATTGCTTTATTAATAAAATCAATCAATCTTTTCCAATTTATTAATAGAAAAATTCACACACTTTAACCAATTACTATTGCAATCTCAATCAATTAATAGAGAAATAAACACAATTTAGTAAATCACTATTTTCAATCTCAATTTATTAACACAGAAATTCACACCATTATTTCTAATCTCAATTTATTATTATTAATAGAAAAATTCACACACAATTTTAGTAAATATCTATTTCCCCATCTTACAGTATTACACAATTTAGTAAATCACTTCTTCACATCTCAATGTATTAATAGAAAAATTCACACAATTTAAGAAAATATCTATTTCCCCATGTCAAAGTATTAATAGGGATAATCACACAGTTTAGTAAATCACTTTTTCCAATCTCAATTTATTAATAGAATTAATGAATTAATACCCAAACTGAGAATGCCATCTTAAAATATAACAGTGATGGAGACTTACTCGATTTACATGATTGGATGAGTTTGCAGGGTATTGTGAAGATGAAGGCTGTGAATCGCCGGAATGACTACGCTGGTGTATAGGAGCACCCTGTAAATAGCAAGCAAACACATAATCTACAAATGTAGCGACTTCACAAAAACAGTTGCAAATGAGGCAAATCTATTTCACTACTGAAAAACATGAGTTGATATTCCTGCATAATCTAGATGAGTAAGAGAGGCTGAGAAGTCATGAACTATAATCGGCAAAGTTCATAAAGATAAATCTAGTTGCCTCCCTTATTCATCTTAGTGTAACAAAGGAATTAATCAACAATGTTTCTCATACTCATTTGTTAATTATTTTGGCTTTCTAATGTTAGCAAATTCATAAATGGAATAAGCTACAGATTTTTAATGAGATGATTCTACTAACCTACTGAACTAAAACTAGATATTGGTATAAAAATACTCTAAATTTTTTATCAATTGCCACATATTGTAAAATAAGTTGGGGGTTTTGAAAATAAGCACTATAAAAACAGGTTGGATGAAAATTTGCCTCAATTAATGTGTTTGAAGGTAGTAAAACAAGAAGTATGTTATTTTATTCACTACTGCAAGATGATTCTGAAAAATGAAACTAGCAAAGACAAGGAAAATGTAAAATGCCAAGTTAACTGTATCTACAAATAGTTCATTGCATGTATTAGTAAAAGGATTGATAGAATCAGATTATCATGCTTAAAACTTATCAAATGGCTCCTTGTTCAACTGTACAACACTCTTTTGAACACATCCATGCTGAGCCATAGTAGAAATGAAATTGGAAATCTGATATTTATTATGACCTGAACAACAACCAGTAATCTTGGAAATTTTCTGAGGTGACCTAGAGAAAGTGTCACACTGAAACAAAATAACTTTGCTACTGGTTTCACTAATCTGTAGACATTGACATTACTGTAAATACAAATGAGGATCAGACAACCTCATAGATTGTCCAAATCTTGTGTGATAAAAGTTTCTACACTTTACTTTATCATGTGATCTATAGTCAAAATGAATCAGAACTCTTTTCATAGCAAAGTTTTTGCTTTCTTTTTTTCTGATTGGGCTTTTTTTCCTTCTGAACATAATTCCAATTCATCACTTTGATGTACACTTATAAACATCTATTCCTGAGGAAATACTGCAGATGTGCAAATTTATTTGGAAAGTTTTACGTCCAGAGTTCTTGAAAGGATTTTGATCTAGTCAGACATTCACACTGGAAAGTTGGGAAAGTTTTGTCGGTCCAAAAAAACATTTGTCCAACCAAATAAAAAAATAATTTTGTGACAAAAGATCAAACTTAAATCTCAGCAGAGCATGTGGTAGCGAAAAATGCGTAAACAAGCCCATGAAAACACATTGCCATTTTGATATTACCTCTCAAATGAAGAGCACGGGCATAGTAAATTACAGTTCATTAAAAATGTCGGAACAGAAACGATCGTTTTACAGAATTTTATGTCGGACATATTGGCATATAATGTTGGTCCTGGTGTGTTTTTGTCAGCTAAACGACAAAATCAACTCCTTTAATTTTCTTTCTCCATCAATGTTTGTTTCGTTTGATTATATTAATGTTTTGATTTTATCTACAAGACAGAGACATAAATTGTTCAAATGACAAAAATGCTAGCTTCTAGGTATATTAGCAAAATGAAATTAAATATACTGTGATAATCATATGCCAAGAGCAAGACTACAAACAATCTGTTTCTAAAACTTCTACATAGCAACATGTAATTATTGCCAGGATAGCAATGATAACTTGTTCCTAAACAATATGTTACAATGTAGCAAAAGTTACTTGAGCAAGATATTACAATATAAGCAAGGGTTACTTGTTTCCAAACAACATGTTACAATATAGCAATAATTACTTGTTTCCTAGTAAGGTTACAATGTATCAGTGGTTACTTGTTTCCTAGTAACATGTTACAATACATCAGTGAATACTTGTTTCCTAGTGACATGTTACAATATAGCAATGATTACTTGTTTCCAAGCAATATTTTACAATGCAACTATGGTTACTTGTTTCAAAGCAATATGATACAAAACAGTGTTAGTAAACTTAAACCATACAAAATACCATATGTAGCAATAAACTAGAATTATACACAAGATACATACATTGATTGTTTTACAACTCTACACCACCTTGGAACATATTCTGAACTTAATACTACTTCAAATGAGTATACATGTACCAGAAAACAGGACCTTTTACCTTAACTCCACACACGATACGAAAACAGGACCTTTTACCTGAACTCCACACACGATACGAACAATTACCAGTGATACTACTTGTAAAATTTCAGTTTTGTTTTAAATTTTTTGTAAAATCAAACACAATTTTCAGCAAATACGGTAGAAAAGGGATGAAACTGGGGTAATCTTTATGTCTCAATATTGCAAGGGTTTGACACAAATTTTATCATCTCAGTAGACAAAATGACTACAAGATGCCTGATTCCACAAGCCTTGCATTGATTTTACTGGTCTGAACTAGTACTAAATATTGCTTTGTGAAATTTTTTAACATGTGCTACATGACAGGCCACCAATTTAAAAGTAGGTAGTCCTTCCTAAAATTACCAGCTTCAAGTCGGATTACTAGTTTTGGTATAAAACCCTGCAAAAATCAATGGAAAAGAACAAAATACAAACTTGATACATTACTCATGGAGGTAGACTCACATCCAATATTACACCAAGAGCTGGGACGGTTAAAAAACCTGACAGTGACTTGTAATTTACATATGATCATAATTGTAAATATTTTACTGTTACTGAATATATTATGCATATAAAAACACAACAAACCAATGCAATCAAGTTCTCACATAATCTAGCATGCTCCTCTATAAGGAAAGTTTGTTTTTGGGGAAACTATTCCACTAAAATTGCAAAAAAATCCTCATTGTCATTTTATCTTTTTTAATCAAGATATAGACAATCTGCATCACAAAGCAAGGAATGGCTTTTTTCGGAGGGATCCATGCTCAAGAAAATACAGTTGGTTTGGTTTTTTAAGATAACATTTCCCATTTCCGATGTTATCGGTGATATATTGTTAAATTGGAGAATAAGGCAATATAGGCTACACCATGACATACTGATAAACACATGTATGCTGGGTGGGGCACCAACAATCATACACTTATTTCTGTCCTCATCCAAGACATCCATAATCACCAATCGTTCACATGTAAAATAAATACATGTATGCAGGCTTAGGCACCAACAATCATACATATATTTCTGTCTTCATCCCAGACATCCATAATGGCCAAACTTTCACATGTTCAAAATATAAGACGTCAGTAAATTGGATGCAGCAATAACTGAAGGGTTCGGCATATTGGGACTCCTGGTACTCACAGAAAATATAAAATATCAGCAAACTGGGGTTCGGCTATAAGGACCCCCTCCCCTTTACAATACAAGATATTTTTACATATTTTTTTTCAGTTATTGATATATTCTGTGTGCATTAATGAACACTGCATATTATACTGTGATACCTATACTCACAAATCTATAGATTTTCAAAACATGGTGATTTATAGAAAAATATGAAAGGATTCTCAACCATCAGAAATAAAGGTGTTGCAGCAGACAAAAAAAACTTGCATTAAACGTGAAGCTAAATATAGATATACCAAGGCAGAATATTATTTCAGAATAACGTAGGTATAAAAGAAACCACTTACAACTTTTGGTTCACTGATAACTGGAGCCGATTCCGTCCTTCCTAATAATGGTCCTTTTTGACCCCTCTGAGGTCAGAGAAATATATTGTTTTATTGGCAAGGCAATGAATACAAAATTGATAAATTTATGCATTTATTCAAATTTTTAGAAAACCAATGTTTCAATCCACTCTCCATAACATGTAAGAAGAAAAGGTGAACATGTCCATTTTAGGATGTGTTTCGGTAAGTTCTAGAATTATAATTTTGTATGGATAAAAATTGGTAAATTGTACAATTATAATTTTGAAAACCTTACTAAAATTAAACTATTGATAATTCACTGTTTCTTCTTAAGTATATTGGAAAAAAATATTAATTAAATGTAATACTGCTTCCTGTACCCATGATACAAGTTCACAATTATCCTTCACCTTTTTCTGTATTTCAAATTAAAATGTAAAATTTACAGAAGAATTAAATCCCGCAAGCCATAGAAAGAAGAGAGGTAAAACTAAATCTTGATTAATCCAATCCAATTCCTGAAGCAAAGGTTAAAGGTTAGAAAGTTAAAAGTGCAAAGGTCAACTTACAGCTGGGTGATTATATGGTTGTTCGTCTTGTGTTCTTTCTTGTTTTCTGGGACCAATATTGTAATTCTGCAATCACATAATAACCATAAACAAAAAATTCTGAATTTGGTGAAGGTTTTATCCAACCATGATTTATCCAATCAATGAGACTATTGGACTGTCATCTGTTATTTCTCAAATATATTTTGAATTTGTTTTATTTTCATTGTCTTTTGAAATAATTTTTATTAAGTTAATTACTCTAGCTTTTAAATTTGATTTTAGAGTTAAAATGACAAATTTTCAGCTTCAGTTTTCTTCAATCATTATCCAATATATCTTATCTGCAGGGCCTAACTATAGTATAAATTGTATGAATCAAAGATATTTTAAAGGCAATATTTTTTCCGAAGCAAAAATATTCTCTATGATTCACACAATCCAAAAATTATTCTACATGATTCACACAATCCATATACTGGATCTAGCAGAATCACATACAGCAATATTTTCAAATGCCTTCAATCTAGCTAGTATTCATAAATATCGAAGCTAAAAATCATAAAGCTGTAAAGAAAAGCACATAGACTACAATTTGTCTTGCTGTGTATTGATTATTTCATTTTGAAAATCGGCAGAATTTCAATGTCATCCCAGTCATTGTCGTGAGTAGGTAACACATAGGGAAATACATTTATAATGAAAATATACATCTCACATGATGGGATTATTAAAACAGACTTTATATGCACAGGGTCTGAAGCATGCTCAACATAAACTCTATGTTGATGCAAATCTATGTTGATGCAAATCACATCTTTTATAAAGGTTGTGAATCAAGGGAAATTATTCTTACAAACTGAATATACACATTTGTACATTTACAATGTATAGATATGTAAAAAAAAAAACTTCATTCTAATCCTACTTGAAGTTAACTAAGGGAAATTAATGAGAAAATGTACAAAAACTCAATGTAAAATTTTGTTGAGCAAAAGGAAGAATATTGTTGAATTTTTTTGTATTGATAAGAGATTTATTTTCAAATGTACAAATGTGTGTTATCCAAAGATCATCTTCCTACATCATTCATTTCACATTTTAATGTGTACTTTCTATTATAATAATATCTGAAGTAAACTAAAGTCCATTAATTTCATACAGTATTTTCATACAACTAACTACATGTGCAAAACATAAAAAATTTAAAAGGTTACAAGGATTTCCTACAAATAAAAAGTCAGATACAAACAATCAGTCATCTGTAATACAATGGACACACACACATATGACTCAACATCATCTTACTCTGCAGGCAATATAAAGGCTATCAAAGATGCTACAGAATCGTGTCTATAATTAGAGCTAATACACTACACTGCAGATATTAATAATGACTGTGCCAAATGTCAGACTTGCTTACATGTTTCATAATAACAGCCTAAATGTTTTATAATTATATGCATTCGGAAAATGGTGCAGTCATCCACGACCATCAAACTTTTATGAAATAACAAGGGTTTCCACATGGAATTTATTTGTAACAAGGGTTTCCACATGGAATTTATTTGTATAGATTTGTAATTTTACAGAAATAGACTTATGGCCGTTTTGTTTGAGTGTATATCAAACACAAACCCACTTGATAATACTGTACCAACCATGCACAGAATCAGTTTCCATATATCAGGTAAAATCTAAATTTTGGGGAGCTTTCAAACCTACTGCAAACCAGTCATTCATCAATGTCTAACTTTTGGTTGATGTTCTCTGAATAACAGTAGTCTGTGCCAAAATCTTTTAGGCATTACTAGCGACATGAAATTTGCATGACAGAATTCTTGAAAAGATTTTGATCTTGTCAGACATTCAGACCGACAAGTAGCAAAGTTAAGTTGGTCGAAACAAACATTTGTCCAACCTAATGAAAATTCTTTGTGTCAACAGAATCTTAGACTAGCATATAGTGGCCAAAAATGTTACAACCAGGCCATGTGAACACAGTGGCATTTTGATATTCATTTTCTGTCAATCCAACTTAATACCACTCTGCATTTTGTAAATTTTATAATTCGTGGCAAAAAATCATTGACTATATGGCCATTGTTAAACAACATTTTGACCTCTCCAATGAAGGGTTTTGTTTAATTACTGAATATTGAAAGTGTCGGATTGGAACCAATCATTTTACTAAATTTCATGTCGGACCGACAAATTGATCATTGATGCCATAACTAGCGTATTTTTGTTGGCTTAACCAACAAAACCGACACTATTCAAGAACTCTGGCTTAAGACTGATTTCAATAGTCTCTGACAAAGGACTTGTTGTTTATGGAACAGACTGGAATATGGAGAACCCTTTGTCTAAAATACATATTTAATTTCATAACTAGTTTAAAGCAGAATAACTAAGCATGTGTGATGCAGAAAGCCAAAGATAGACAGAAAATGATCCAATTCAATGTTGTGGTTAATGTAACATGTCTGTAAGATCACTTAATGAAGATCTAGAAAAACTGAAACTTTTAAAATTCAGACAACTTTGTGCAGACATGATTTTACCTTAGAGAAGAAAAAGAAGAAATGGACTTTGACATGAGGAAATGTATTTTCTGTGAAATAAGAGAATCAAAATGATAAAATCTGAACTGCAAAAAGCAAGTTTCCTCTTCAAAGCAAGGAAAAATCATGCCTGTTTGAAATTGATGGATACACGATATGACTACAGAGTAGTCTCCCCTTAATGACTGAAGCTATAATTCTAACAGTAGGCAAGTCTGACACAATGCTACACTGCAAAAAAAATTCTGGCTACATAAAGCAGGACTTACATCAGTGTCCTCATGCAAACGATGATTTGGGGGAGCTGGAGGGGCAGGGCGTTTCTGCTGAACCTAAAATTTAACAATTGCTATTTCTCACAAATAGTTTACGTTTACATTATCATGTATCATTTACTTTTGCATAAATATATTTATAAAGATTCCGTTTATTTGTGTTTTATATTAAAATGTTTAAAAATCAAAACTGAAATACAAATATTTTACAATGTATCTGTCTTGTAACGTTAACTTTTGTTTTTATATAACAAGAAATCCAATTTTTCAAAAATGGTTGCTAAATTTTGACCAAAAATTGTTCTCAAAATAAAAATATCAAAATGAGAGTATCAATGAAAGATTAAGACTAAATTTA